>JABFPJ010002652.1:0-18736 GCA_022817425.1 Gryon sp. ZL-2020
AGTTCCTCTCAAAATTTGAACAAAATCGGTTCGGTAGAATTTGCGTGATGCTCGAACAAACAAACAAACAAACAAATATACTTTCATATTTATATATATTAGTTAGATATTTAGACTAAATTGGAGAAAAATATTAAATATTAGTTTTTGTTTGGGGTCACAGGGTTTCGCCCGGGTGAAGCCGGGGCTTCAGCTAGTTTTGTTATAAATTGTGGTTTTATCTAATCTATAGTGTTTTTGACGTTCTGGCATTACCAAATGTTAGTTCACAATGATAACAAATATATTTATTATGTTCTTAATTGATGTTTTTCATAACATTAATGCTAAAAACAACAATTTTCGCCTTTTTTGAGATAATTTGTTTGAAAAATGAACCTCGATGCATAGTAGAAAATTTATCAGAATATTCAATGGATATCTTCGTTGATGATTTGAAAAATAAAATAAAGAACTTTTTAACATATCATTTATTGTAATAGAACATTACAGTTGCGTTTGTTGCATGCATTTTTTCTTCGTCAAATTAATGCATTTTTGTGAAATATACTTACAATTGCTTCAGATTTTTCCAATACTTTAAGAGATTTCTAATTAAATTTTATTTTAAAATTATTATTATTATTACTTTTATTTATAGGATAAGAATGCAAAAGAGAAGTTTCTCCTGAAAGCTGCGAGAAGATTGCAGTTCCCAGAGTTTGTGCTGGAACAAAATACCGTCACGTTAACCCCTCAAAATCCCGTCATAAGACACGAAAGCCAAGCTCACGGACTTTATGGAATATTTACATTGTTGACCACAATAATTTCGTCAAGAATCAAATTCACTACGTGATATCGATTGTTTGTCACCACGCGAAAATTTAAATGTTTTGCATCAACGACTTCGTCAAGAAGATCACTTACCACCTGTCTCGATGGAACAAAATATGGTCCCTCAAAACCCGACCTTGAGACGTGAATCTGTCGCACCTCATAGAGGTAATCAAACTTACGAACCTGGAGATGGTCGAAAATTATGTTTCACCTCGACGAATTCCTCAAGAAGCACGTGCACCAGCTGTTTCGATTGATGAAAATGTGGTCTTACAAAACTCGGTCTTAAGACGCGAATGTTAAGTTGGGCAACCTCAAAGAGGTAATCAAGCTAACGACGTTAACGTAAGTGGTGCTGCTGTCGAACTTGATAGAGGTGGACAACCTCAACTTCCAAATTACAGCATTGTTGGTGATACTGTTAGTAGCATTGTTAGATTTGAAAGTAAAATATAAAATTTAAATTATCGTAGACTTTAATTTCTAGTAAATGAAATTACAGGTATACTTGAAAGATGAACTATTTGTCGACAAAGAAGCTTGGGAATTAATAAATGACTAAAAATGATGATTCAAAGTTTATTGGTGGATTTGCGACAGCTGTTTGGGGTCAAAAACGTTTAATGATTAGATTTTTCGATTTGACTGGTGTTAGGAATTTTGTAATTCCCGGAATCGGGGAAGAATTGAGAACATTTAGTCTTACGAGAATTAACGTGGTCAAGCGTAAGTTTAATATACATAATAGTTTTGTATCGTTATCATAGTAGTACATTACAAATAAAACTTATGTTTTATTCTCGTAAGATGTTTCAAGGATCGTCTTAAAAAACGAAATGTTATTGGCAAAGCAAAAAAAGAGCTTTATCCAAAATGAACGAATATATCGCAATAAGAAGGAGAGGCATTATTAAGCGATATAAACTAAAAAATCATGTTACCTGAATGATCTTTAAAAACGACATGATAACAAAATTATAATATTTATTTATCTTAAGGTGAATAGTCAGATCTATTGTCAAGAAATTAGTGCATTTATTAATGGTTTTTTGAATTAACTTGTTTTGATAATGAATAAAATAGATTGAGAGTATTCTGGCGGTTCTTTATTTTAAGGATAATCTTAAATTTTGTTTAATGATAAGATTATCCCATAAACAAAGAATTGTCTGATTACTTATATTATGTTATACTCACTATTAAGAAATCTTAATTAAAAAAAAAATTAATTTTTGAACAGTAGACATGAGCATTCACTTTAGTCATGTTTTAAAAATTCTTCTTTTAAAACCGATTTTATTTATGTTTTTCTAAAAATATAATTAATAAGTATTGAATGTTAAAGTTAAATGTATGCTATTGAAAATATAATACGTTGAAATAAAAACTAGCAGAGAACAACCACTTGTATTTCTCGTATTTCACCCGTTCTTTCACTGAAAATTTTGAGAATTTTTAATACATAAACGTTTTAAAATAATTAAATGGGAAGATAGATAAGAAATCACATGAGAAATCACATGAGAAATCATATGAGAAATCATATGCGAATTTGGCGTGAGAATTCATAAGATTTCTCATATGATTTCTCATGCGATTTCTCATGTGATTTCTCATATGATTTCTCATATGATCATTTTTTATAGGGGTGGCGGATATGTACCACCCTACGGTGGTGGCATGGTTGGTGGTGGTGTATATTGAACAGGCGGTTGGGGCGCATTTGGGGCGGTTGGTGGTGGTGTATATTGAACAGGCGGTTGGGGCGCATTTGAAAAAGCCATTCCTTGTTGGGCCTGTGATTGAACTCTTGTTCCTCTGACTTAACGCGCACGGCGATTTTTTCCTTTGCGTCGTTCAATCTTTCGTTCTTCCTATAAATAAAGATTATTTACATTTCAACTTTTTTAACTTTTGTATTGAAACTTTTCATCATTTTTACATAGTAAATTTTAAATATACTATAATTAATATAGTTTTTTTCATTGTTTACCTGATATTTACTTCGCAAGCGTTGAGCATTCGAATCAAGTTTTTTCTTCAAAATATCAGTTTCTTGTTGAAGATGAAAAATTTGTTTTTGGGCATCAATGGCTGAAGATTGAAGAAGAATTTGTCCATCCGTGCATTCTGATGCATAAATTGATGCCCGTAGGGCTGCAGCATAGGTACTTCTCGGGGATGTTGATAAGTCTGTTGTTGAGCTTGAACTAACGAAGGGGGATAAGCTTGTCCAGAGCTTCCTGAATCCTGTCAAATAAATTTAGGCTCGTCAAGCTGCAGTATTGGTACTCCTTGAGGATGCTGATACCTGAGTTGTGATGCTGGAATGGACGGAGCAGAAAAAGGTGATGGAAGGTTTCTTGCATCCTGATTTGCAAATGTGCGCCGATCAGACTGCAACACAAGTGCGTCTCGGGGATATACGTGAACTTGTTGTTGTGTTTGAACGGACGGCGGATAAAAAGATGGCTCAGCTGTTGTGGTCCTTGTAAAAATGGATGTCCCTGAAAATGTTGCATACATGGTCCTTGCGAAAATGACTGATTCACTGATTGTGATAGGCAAATTCCTTCATGTTGATTTGCAGCAACAGGCTGATGTACACCATGATTTGTGAGCATGACAGAGTTTTCTTTATTCAGCTGCATTCCAACTATAGTAGCATTTTTCGTGACGTTAGCAGACTTTTCGACTGACATGTTTTGATCATCAGTATTTTTACATTGCCCTGTATTTTGTGGTAGTAGCTGCTTCGACAAAACTGTTTCGCCAACATTTTGCTGCTCAGGCGGTATGTCATCGGTTGATTGAATCGTGGCAGGATTGTCTGGGGCAATGGCTTGAGCTTGTACAATCGGAACGCTTTCTTGCATATAATGTTGCATATAATTGAATTTTGCCTGTTGAGTGTCTCGTGGGATACGTTTTCACCTGCAATTAAATTTTATTTTACAATTTTCTTTTTTATATGTGTTATGGAATACCATTTTAATAAAACTATAAATACATTTTAATAAATAAATTATAAATTAATAAATTAATAATTCATTTTATGTTGTAACCAAGTGGTTACGGATCCGCGAACTAATTTATCGAGTGAGCGGACTGTCAATGTGTCATTGACATGTCGCCGATATTCGGGTGCCGCTAGATAGCCCGGCACGTCCCGTTATCGCAAAAAGCGATAGCGAATTTTGAAAAGACCGGTGGGCTTTAAATTTTAAAGCCCATTTTGCTTTTCGACCAAGAGACAGTTGTGCCACCAAAAATTCTCTCTTTCGTAGAAAGAAGAATTCGCGAGTTTGCGCCGCCCCCCCCAGTAAGCGAGTAAAATTAGTTGCCCCGATTGTGCCCCAAATTAACAGACCCCCAAGGTAGTGCCACACCTCTTTATACAATCCCAAAGTCACCCCAAAAGTGCAAAAGTGCGCGCGAGGTAGAAAGCTGAAGAGCGAGACTGCGGCAATGAGAGGGAGAAGGACGGCGCGAGACAAGGCGGAGGACGCACGAGAAAGACAACGACAATTGTGAGTCGAGACTTTGTTCTATTCAATTAATTTGTCCGTGTAAATCCGATTTTATACTTAACTTATACTTAATTTTTTAGATTAATAATTAATTAGAAAAAAAATTAATTAATTAAAAAATTTAATATATTAGAATTCTGTAAAATATAATTCTTTATTTGTTATATACATTGGTCGCAAAAAAAACGCATCATTTTTTTCATCCCAAAAATTGCTAATTTTCAAAAGACTGTAACTTTCTTAAAAATCATCGAAAATTAACTTTTTTTTTTAAATTAAAGGTCCTCTTTAATTTGAAAAAAACATCCTCTTTCGATATGTGAAACGCATTTTTTGTTACACGTGACATTTTTTTACGGTTTAGCCCTGTAAACATAACAAAAAAAATGTAAACAATGCATCAACTTTAACTGCATTTTTCTGCAAATTTCGCCAAATAAAGCTATTGATTTCACTTCAAAATCAAAAAACATGGTTCATTCTGAACGAAATCGAAAAAAAGAAAGTTAATTTTGGATGAAATTTAACGAAATTACAGTTGATTTTAAAAATTTTTTTAATCAATTTTTGACAATTTTACATAGGACTACTGTATATTAAATTGTGTTTATGATTTTTTGTACGAATTTATGTGTACGAGTTTATGTATGCTTGTGTGTTTTTATGTCTGCTCACAAAAGAAAACACATCACTTTTTAGTAAAAAATGACCATTCTTATAAAAGCTCTAACTTATTGAAAAATCAATCAAAAATAGGACTCTTTTTTTATAAATGCATGAACTTGATTAGCATTTTCCTACAGAAATTGCTTGTTTTTTTTTGTTGAAATCAAAAAATTTGGTTCATTCACACAATATTGGTTAATTAAACACAGATAAACACTCATATACACACATAAACACAATGAAAATGACAGAAATTAGTGAAAAAGCAGGTTTTTTAAATTGCTTGTAAGTTTGACAAGAAGCAACGAAAAAGTAGGTGAGACTTCGCCGTCGATCGTCGAACAGTCAACATCTCTCTCCGCTTTTTGCTGCTATCACAACGTGCCGACAATCGCTGACATTGATTTTATTCACAAACTGCTATCCAGTGTTCTCAAACGGCCAATTCATCACCGCACACTCAACTCAGTGATCTCGACGGAGAGAACGGCCCGGGTGGCCGCTAAATGAGGAACAAGTATGTAACTGACAAGGGAGGTTTAAATTCTCCCGCTAATGAATTAGCAACATTTAGTACGACAGACACCGGGCTTAATATTAATGACAATAAATCTTATGATTTAGATAATTCTTTTTCTTGTGACAATGATGTAGAATTTTCTGTAATTGATAAAAATGCATCGAAAGAGAAGTATGACGATGACACAAAGTCTCAACCCCATAGAAAAAAATTGAGAATTGATTCAAGTAAAGATGTGAATAATTTGAATGTGAAAGAATTAACTTCGCCGAATGCTTCGATCGTCTCTCATGTAAACAAATCTGGGTCAGTTTTCTTTAACCAAGGTCAATCTACATTCAATACAAATAATTCCAACTCCAATAATGTACACATTGATTCAAATTTTTCAATTCGTAACACAGCTACAACAAAAATAGCCGAAAAAATTTTGAAGGAATCTGGAATAGACGATCCAGCCAACTTTTATCAATCGATCCATAATCCCCCTTACATAATCTACGCGCATATCATCAAAGAAAATTACATCGAAAAAAAGAAACAAAGAGTACATCAATGCAAATTAGGAAAAATTCTGGAAGAAAATTTTGCTAAATATGATTTTAGAGTAGATGTGATAGGTTTCAACAAATTTAAGATAACCACTAATAATTTTATTGCGGCAAATTTGGTATTAGCCAGTAAAGTTTTTGCGAACAATAATTTCAAACTTTTCATTCCAGGTAGCAGACTAAATAAAATGGGAGTTGTCAGGGACATTCCAGCGGACTACGACGAAGAATCCTTGATGAAATTGATCAAATCGGACAATGTAAAAATTGTTAAAATAATCAGACTAAAATCAAAAGAGAAAATCGACGGTAAACATAACTACAGAAACACAAATTCTATTTTGATTAAATTCTTATCCGATTATCTTCCTGATAAAATTAAATTTCTTTACTCCATTTACAAAGTGCATGAATACAAACCACAAGTGAAAACTTGTTATAACTGTCACAGGTACAACCACGTCGCAAAACACTGTAAAAGTGTGAGTAGATGTGTAAAAAGTGGCGGAAAAAAACACACTGATAATGACGAAAGAGAATTATGTGAAAAAAACAATACAACACCAAAATGTATTTCTTGCCGAGGGGATCATTGGGTTTACGATAAATCGTGTCTTCTTCTTCTAATCTCATACTCACAAGGTATTAATTTTATTGAGGCAAAATATAAATTAGGCCTTTCTCAAGACCAAAGAAAAGACAGAGAAAATTTATCACACACACTACATATTGATAATTCAATTTCAGATTATACCTACAATCCATCTGTTTGGCCAAATCTTTCCGAAAACTCATATTTTCCTCTATCTCAAGTCCCAGTTGAAAACGCCAACTATTCACAGATTACTCAAATCAGCAAACCCAAAGTAAATCATTATAATACTAAAGCCAAATCACCGAAAAAAAACACAGTTCTGAAAATATAACTTCAAATAAACAAGAAAAATATTCAACAAAAAAAGAAAAAGAACAAAATGGTTTGATTTTTAAATATTCCAAAGCCAATATGCAAGATAATGTACAATCGCAAAAGTTACACGAGTCAACTCTTTTTGACAAACCTAAACAGCCTGTAACCGGCATGCAAATAAATTCTCCGAATATCCATTCTCTGTTTGTGAGATTAATCAAGATCTGTAAAAGACTCATAAATTCAGAGAAATTAAACGATGATGACGTTGCGTCATTATTGGAACTGATTGACAACTTTGATACGTAAAAACTTACTTGTAAAGTCAAATCTTTATCTTTCCTTTCTTTTTTTATCTGCTTTTTTTTCTTTTTCTCTCTTTCTCTCTTTTTACTTTCTATTTTTTTTTCCTTTTTTATCTGTAATAAGAATATGTCAATGGAACGTGCAAGGCGCTTATGCCAGGAAAGCGGAAAAAACAGAGTTGTCTAATAACTATGATATTTTTCTCTTATGCGAAACGTTAATTAATTCCGAGAACCCAAAATTTAAAATAAAAAATTTTTTTTCTTTATTTTATAATACTCATAGAGGCTTATCTATAATACTTAATAATAAATTTAGTTTTCAAATAATTAAAGATGTTCCTATTTTTTCAACCTTTTTGGAAATTATGGGTATACAATTAATGACATCTTCTGGTTTAATAACTATTTTTAACTTATATAAATCACCTTCGATTAAAATAGATATAAATACTTGGAAAAATATATTCATATATTTTTCAAAATTCGATAAAATTATAATTATGGGTGACTTCAATCTCCATCACCCTCTTTGGGGGTCACTTGCTTCCGACCCAGAAAGTGATAATTTTGTCAATTATTTGCAGAACTCTAATTTGTTATTAATTAATGATGAAACTTATACTCATTATCCTCATAATAATAAAAGCCCTTCAACACTTGATCTTACGTTGGCATCCTCCAATCTTGCCTGTTCGATAGAGTGGTCAACTTTGGATAACCTGAACGGGAGCGATCACTTACCGTCAGTATTAAATATTAGTATACGACCCAATCACAGTAATTTTTTTAGTCACAAACTTAACTATAATGATATTGATTGGAATGTATTTAAAGCAAACGTGAATCAACGATTGAGTGAACAAAATTTAACATTAAAATTAAATAGTTCCAATTTAAATCAGATATATATAAATTTCAGGAATTTAATTAAAAACGCTATAATTGAAAACACATCTAAAAATGAAGGAAAAATATTGACAATTGTAAATCGGGAAATTACTTATTCTCGTCAAAAAATCCGCGAGGCAAATAAAAAAGACAATCCTTCCATTGTCGGGGGGGGGGGGGGGGGGGGTGATAGAAATGGAAAACGGGGAAATATTTCGGTTCCATGGTGGAATGATGAGTGCGAGAGAGCGAAAAGGGAGAGAAACTTGGCAGAGAAGAACTATAGAACTTACCGCTCACTAAAAAATAAAATAATTAGAAATAAAAATAGAGCTATAGCAAAAAAAATATATAAGAAAAACCAAAGAGAAAATTTTCAGAAATTTTGTACAACAATAAATCCTAAAATCTCAGTAAAGGAAATGTGGTCAATAATAAAAAAATTTACGGGCAAACCTCCTTCGCCTTTAGACCAAGTAAATAATTTAAAGAACGCGATCGGTATAGCAAATCTGAAAGATGAGATGTGTCAGAAAGACTATTCAGTCTTACCTGACTTTTCGCTCAATTATACAATAGACTATTCGAATGTCGGCTCTTTGTCATATGAAATAACTCTAGAGGAACTAAAAATAGTCATAGAAAATTCGAAAATTACATCTTCTCCTGGTTTAGATCAGATTGATTATTTGACCATTAAACAATTACCAAATTCAGCGTATTATTTTTTACTTAAATTATTTAACCTAATCTTAGACTCAGGTATAATACCAGAAGATTGGTTGAATTCTTTGGTTTTTCTTATTCCAAAAACTTCCGGTAAATTTAGACCAATTACATTGACTTCGTGCTTACTCAAAACCTTCGAGAAGATTATTAATAACAGACTTATGAAATGGTTAGAATTAAATAATAAATTTCATAAACTTCAATTTGGCTTTAGAAGAAACAAAGGTTGTCGTGATAACTTAACTTATTTGATATCAAATATTTATACAGATTTGGTTAACGAAAAATACGGTGGTGTAATTTTTTTAGATATAGAGGGTGCATTTGACAATGTCGTAATTGACAAATTAATAACAAGCATGATTGAACTTAAAATTGACCCTTTTATTACAAAAATAATTTACAACCTATCCAAATGTAGAAATATTTTTTTTAGAAATGAAAAGTTTTATGATAAAGCCAAATTTGCTATTAAAGGAGTGCCACAGGGCAGTGTTTTATCACCGACTTTATTTAACTTATATATTTTATCCTGTTTATCAGATAATCAATCAGTAGCTAAAGTCAGAAGCTATGCTGACGACATTTGTCTTTACTATAAAAACGAAAATCTAATTTAATCTACATTAAAAAAAGAATTAACTAACTCACTAAATATCATAGACAAAAAATTAACTAATTTAGGCTTAAAAATTTCAATTTCTAAAACAAATTTCATGATCTTTACTAGGAAAAGAATTGAATTGGAAAATCACTATATTGTATTTAAACAAGAAAAATTGATGGCCCGCCCGACAAGCCGCTATCTTGGCATCAATTTAGATTTTCGATTAAACTGGAATTATCATATGAATATATTAATCTCAAACGTGAGAAAAAGACAATATATATTAAAATATTTGCGAGGCACTTCTTGGGGTGCCCACCCTAAATCGCTTATGATGTTTTATAAAGCCTATATAAGGGGTTATATTGACTATTCAGCGGTTTACCTCATCAATAATTTCAATAAACATCAATTATCTCTAGAAGTCCTTCAAAGATCTTCATTGAGAAAAATACTTGGTTATCGTAACTCAACTCCGAACGGCATTGTATATGCAGAATCTAAAGTCCATCCTTTATTTCATAGGTTTTCTAAGAACACCATAGGCTTTGTATTAAATTTGTTTTCATACGAAAAGAATCCGGTTCTTAAGGTAGTTCAAAATTTGTACTTCACTTGCTTGTCTAAAAATAGATATAATTTTCTTGACGAGTTATTTTTGAACAAAGCATACAAATTTTTGACAGAAAATCTGGTTACATTTAACATTATGAAAAAAGAATTGCCTTTTGTCTTTTTGTATGAAAATGAAATTATCAACTATAAACAAGACCTAATAAAAAAATCAATTTTTGAAAAAGAGAATTTTAAAATCAATGAAGATAAGTTTAGAATGGAATTTAGAGATTTATTAAATGATACAATTTACTTTTTTACAGATGGCTCGAAAGCCGAGTATTTTAATTATGTAGGCGTAGCAGCAATAGCCCCAAAACTCGAATGGAAACGTCTGTTGAAAGTTAAAGGACAATTCTCAATTTTTTCCGCAGAATCTCTTGCCATAATAATGTCGTTAGACAAAATAAAAGAACTTGCAGAAAATAACCCAAATATGAAGGATTTTAGTATTTTCTCAGACTCCCTGAGTGTCCTGGAGAGTGCATGCAATCCCCTAAAACAATTTGATAACTATATAATATTGGAATTAAAGAGTAAACTTTTCGAAGGGAAAAAATTTGGCTGTAAGATAAATCTAATTTGGATTCCAAGTCACGTTGGCATTGAACACAACGAAAAAGTAGATAATTTGGCTAATCTCGCGCGCTCGAAAGGCGATTTTCTTGAAATCAAAATTCCACAATCAGATTATAGAGAATTAATTAATAGAAAAATTGGAAATATTTTTAAACAATTCCTAGATTACAATAAGAACACAAATAAAGGCGCTTTTTATTTCAATAATTTTTATTCACCTGATACAAACAGACCTTGGTTCTGGAAGACTGACTTAAACAGAAAAAGAATAACTGTAATTAATAGGATCAGATCCGGCCACTTTTCATTGAATTCAAGCTTGTTCGACAAAAATCTGATTGACTCTCCTATATGTGATTGTGCCCTTGGTACACCGGAAACTCTGTCTCATTACATCTTCTTTTGCCCAAAATATATAAGCCAGAGAAAGAAACTTCTGAATCACTGGAAAAAGAATGACATATCATTTCCGATTATTTTTTTCGGATTTTAAAAGAATTGAAATACTCACATTTATATCCATTATTTAATTATATATTTAATACAAAGAAAATGATTTAAAATTGAATGTAATTTGTCGTACTGATTTGCTAGTTTATTTATTAATTTGATGAAATTTTTGATGAGTAAATTCAGGCAGCCACCTGTAAAATTCGAACCGTAGTGATAAAAACTGAGTTATGACATAAAGTCATAACACAACACACTGACATCTCAACGCTGAAGACAGCTGAAGTACACCACAATTTGCGTATGGTATACGCACTCAGTAAATTGACAAGGTATTAATCTGCCATGAATGACTTCCATGAGTGTAACTGAGGATTTTCATGAGAGGTCGACTTCGCCTTGTGGCCGCTTTTTGGAGACGGCCTCTCCCGAGATAACTTGATGCACTTTTGACTGGGATGAAAACGACGTGAATTCAGGATAACTGATTCTAGCCATGAAGATCAAACTTGAAAAATCAACATTACTGCTAATGTTCAATAAAGAAACTGCTAGTGACATTCGGAAGATCTGCTAGTGACTTTCATAACGTTTGATGGCCTATGGACTAACCTTATTCCGGAGCCAATGAAAGAAGAAGAAGAAGAAGAAGAAGAAGTCCCCCGGCGCAATAACGCACGTGTTGTGAAATAAAATTTCAATTTTTCGATTGTAAAAATTGTAATTAATTTACTTGTGTATAAATAAAGGAACAATGGCTGAGGACAAATTGGAGAACGGTCAAGAACAAAAAGCTGCTACAACTGTGGAAAATAATGCGGAAGAAACACCGCCTGCTGATAATAAAGTTGAGCAAAAGGACGACGTAAAAAAAACCAGCGATAAAGTTAAAACTCAGGAAGACGATAAGGCTGAAGCAAATATTGAAACTGAGGAGAAAAATAATGAAACTGTCAAGGAAAAACAAAAAGCTTCGCCAGAACTTTTGAAAAAAATTAAAAATCAAGTTGAGGTACAAACAAACTTATGTTTAATTACCCCTTTTTTGTTTATATTTATAGATTTCTTCTTTTGAGAATATTAATTATTGTTTACTATAATTTTGAATGTTTATATTGTTATTCATAATATGTTAATAATTTACTCACTTTTTTTGTCGCGTTTATTAAGTTTTTTTCGATTTTACACTATTTGACGATAATGTAAATAAAAGTTAGGTTATGATAATAATCAGCAATCCTCATACACGTGTTATACCACAATCTTGTACTTCAAAAATTAATTAAATGAAAGTATATATTTATATACATTTATAATTGTTGAGAAGGTTTTCACGACTTAGATAAAATTCGTAATTGCTTATATCTAGCACTATTTTTAACTGTAAGCTTTTTTTATATTTAGATTAGAAACACTAAAACCCAGTATCCGAAAAACAATACGGAGTTCAAAAAATCATTAAATACAATTGAAAACAATTTATTGCATTACCATTTAAATTAGGTTTTGAGAAATGCACAATTAATACATTGGAAAATATTATTATTTAATTGTTTTTAATTTTTTCTCAGATGCTGGAATAGTTATTTTTAAAACTATTCATTCACGATCAGTTGCAATATATAAATATTATTTTTGTTTTTCCAACACGCGCATGAAAAGTGGCCTATTTCTCAACTGTTTTCGGTGGGAAAAGTAACCTATTTCCTCCATGCGTGGGAAAAGTAGTTACTTTTCCCACTCATGGCGAAAAGAGGTTAACTTTTCCCACTGAAAACACGTTGAGAAAACAAGCCACTTTTCATGCCCTTGTTGGAAAAAGTATCGTGTACGACTTGTGGAAAAAGTTGGCGATTCCACGAGCGTGAGAAATGACGTCACGAGCGAAGCAAGTGATGTCACACACGCTCGTGTGTACTATATTTGCTAATAATATAATATTTATTTAATATACTATATTTGCAAAACTATCATCTAAACCTAACCTAGCTTTATTGATACAAAAATTTACAAAATATTTACATTAATGTCATTTTTTCATATATAAATGTTCATATTATTTTTGGTTCATATACAATTTTTTCATTAATTATTATCTAAAATATTATTTATAAACGTTTATTATAATTTGATATATAGGATATAAAAAAAATATGATTAATTAAAATCATCTTATTTCAAAAATACTAATAAATAATTCTGTGGTGGGAAGGAAAAACGAGATAAGTGCATGTGGTATCCCTATACACTTAACTCATTTTACCTTTCCACCACAGAATTACACAACATAAAAAAATGAAATATCTTTATGTAGAAGATAATGATAATTGAATAATATAATTTTGTTATGTTTCAGTTTTATTTTGGTGATGTTAATATGCAACGTGACAAATTCCTTATCGAACAAGTAAAATTAGACGAAGGATGGGTTCCATTATCAGTTATGCTGAATTTCAAAATGTTAGCAGCATTGAGCAAAGACATTGAAATAATATTAAAGGCCTTAGAAAACAGTGAACTCATTGAAGTATCTGACGATGCGAAGAAAATTCGTCGTTCTCTAAAGATGCCATTACCAGTATATGACGAAGAATATAAAAAGGCACAAGAAGAACGTTCCGTTTATATTAAAGGTTTTCCACAAGAAAATATGACAATAACAATGCTGAAGGAATTTTTAGGTCCTTATGAGCCTATTGAACATATCTTTGTTAGTATTTTAATATTTGGTAAAATTAATTAATTGTTATTAATTGAACATGTTATAAATACAAAAATTTAATAATACACATAAGAATAAAAATTGTATTATTTTATATATTTAAATTACAGATGAGACGATATGTTAGTAAGAATGATAAAGCTTGTTTCAAGGGATCCATCTTTGTACAGTTCGCAACTTTGGATGCCGCTAAATATTTTATGGCACTTGAATCAGTGAAATATAATAATACGGAATTGATCAGAAAGTGGTCGTAAGTAAATGATTATAATTTATTAATGTAAAATTTAAAAGAGTCAAAACATTGATTATTGCTAATTGTATAAATGTTGTTCAATTGTTACAGAAAGGATTATAGCGTTGAAAAGGCTCAGAAAATAGAGGAACATCGAGCAAAACGAGACAAGAAAAAGGGGAAAGAGGTTTGTTTTTGATTAAAGAAAAGACATTTTAATATTGTATAGAATTAATTATTATATTTTAGTTATATGATAATTAAATATTATTTCAGATCAAAAATAGTGACAAGGAAGACAAAGAAAAAGAAAACGAAAAAAGTGAACAAAGTTTGCCTAAAGGAACAATTCTTCACATCGCGGAATTAGTTTATAATGTTGCGCGTGAAGAAATTAAAGAGCAAATTTCAAAACATAAAGTCAATGTCGTTTACATTGAATATAACAAAGGCGACACAGATGCCTATGTACGATTGCAAGAAGAAAATGATGCAAAAAATGTTTTCGAAAAATTGAAAAATGGAAAATTAACACTTAGCAGTAATGAATACCAGTGCCGTGTTCTTGAAGGTGAAGAAGAAGACAAATACTTAGAAAAAGTTAAACAAGAGATAAAGAATGTTAAAATGCACAAGAACAACAGATCCCGTGGTCAAGGTGTGTAAAACAATTATTAATTTTTTATCGTACAATAATTGTATTCTTAATTATGTTATGAAATATTATTATATAATATGATGACTTTTGCCATGCTAATACCGAGTAATATTATGTATTACGATGAGTTTAAACTTTCTCAAAAACTGATTTCGTTATAGTAATGACATAGTTTAAGTTTTTTGTAATTTCCGATTCAACAAAAAGAAATATTCTGTTTTAGGACATCAAAAAAGGCAAGCAAACAATCCATCCATAAATGATATTCCGAAGAAAAAAGCTAAAAATTAGTTTATATTACGTTTTAAATATTATGTTCCTTTTATATTATTTCCAATGTATTATCGTTGTACATTTGTTCATATAGTTATACGAACTTTGTTTTGAAAATATGCATTAATACAGATATTAAATTAAATTTTATATTCAAATTTGAAATAAAAAAAAAGAAATACATATGTATAAATTGATGTTGTTATTAACCCTTATTCATTTAATATTATTTTTTCATGAATTTAATAAATCGTTATAATTAATTCTGTAGAATATAAAGTAATTTTATCTTTTAATTCAAATGTATATTGATTCTTGAATAGTATAATTACATGCCGATGAAAATATGAAAACTGAAATATATCTCGATATTTCATATTCCAACAAACATGAACTTTATAATCCCTTTAAAGAATATTTATTTATACAAAATTATACATCACGCGGGGCCATAAATGCAGTTTACAGTACAGATTAGTTTTTTGTAAGCTGCATTTACGACTCCCTTGTGATGTAAAATATAGTTTGCACCATGGGAAATGATAGTTCGGGAGATAAGATCACAAAATTGTGTCCGATGTGATACCGTGTGAAACTTTTTGTAAATTTAGCCTATGATGAATGAAAACGAATGACGTTGGTCTGTCAGTCTATACGCAGTCATCGTTCGCAGTAGCGCGGGCGCAGAGTCATTATTTTAGCCACTTTATCAACGTGATACTATGGCAGACCAAGCAAAATAGATAGAGTATGAGCTAAAAAAAGGTTTATAATTGGTCTGCCATTCAAATTATAGTCACCATGAGTAGTACGATTTTTAAAAATTTCATATTTCTCACTCATTGTAACACACGAGTGCCAGCAGTGCACGGAAGCGGCGTGAGCATATGGGGGATGCCAGTATTTTTCGGCATTTCACCTTTGTTGTTATGATGTCGTGAGTCTATTAGTATATTGTACAACTAGTGGGAAAAGCGTTTGTGACATCACTCGCTTCGCTCGTGACGTCATTTCACACGTTCTTCTTTAAGTTATTTTTTAAAAATAGACTTTTTTCTGATAAAGTGATATTATATGGCAAAGTGTTGTATCTTAATCCCTTCGTTCAGAGGGTTATGAGATGTAACATTTGCCAACGTTTTGGCCATTCCGCGGCTCTTTGCAAAAACAAGAAAACCTTTTTTTGTTCGAAATGTGGTTACAAGGGTCATACGGAAAAAAATTGTACTCGGGTCGACTTGATTAGGTGTATAAATTGTTATAAATTTCAAAGAAATATTAAAGTCATTATGGCAAGA
Organism: Gryon sp. ZL-2020; assembly: GCA_022817425.1. NCBI lineage: Eukaryota > Metazoa > Arthropoda > Insecta > Hymenoptera > Scelionidae > Gryon > Gryon sp. ZL-2020. The sequence continues at coordinate 16,359 of JABFPJ010002652.1, forward strand.
ACGGGAAAATCTCCCAAAATTTGCGAAAATTTATTATTGGAAGCGAATGGCTTGGTTAGTGTGGCACTTACAAACTATAATAATAATTTTGAAAAAACAGATATTTTAGATTTCGCTAATGTAGCTAAAAAATCATTCAAAAACAAAAAGAAAATAAATAAAATCCCAACAAAAAGAAAGAAATTATCTGAATCCGAATCTACTGACTCGGAAATTTCGGATAATTTTGATAAAGATTTATTGGTTGAATCTCAACCAAATCACATTGATATATCTGCACCTGAGCAAGATATTTCACCACAAGAAAATTTAACTTATGTTACTGTCTCAAACAATAACGCAAATGACGTGCAATTCCTTTCAAACGTCAACAGTGTCAACCATGAAGCCAACAACATTATTTACAAAGCAGCTCAAGATATCTCAGTTCTCTTCAACTTCTCTCCAACACAATCCTTTACTTTACAACAATTTTTAACTAATACTATTAAATCTTATTGTCCATCATAAACTCAATTTTATTTTGATTTATTTCTATAACTTTTCCCGATTATAATATTTGACTATTTGCTGCGGTTTTTACATTCTCAATTAATATGTTTTTTTTTTATTTTATTTTCTTAATCTTTCTATAAATCATTACAAATTTAAATATTTGCCAATGGAATTGCCGTTCTATTCTGAATAAATTAACAATATTACCGCACCTTATTCAGCAAAATTCTATTGATATTCTTGCTCTCTGCGAAACTTTCCTTAACCCAGACAATAATTTCTCTATTACAGGATTCAATAAAATTCCATTTGAAAGATTTAACTCTAGAGGAGGAGGAGTGGCACTCTTTATCTCCTATAATTTAAAGTTCGCTAATACTTATTCAGAACATGAAAAATTTTTCAATTATTGTTATAATAATGGAGTCGAAATTGTTGGTGCCAGAATTGACACAAATAATCGTGATCTTCTCTTCCTAAACATTTTCAGTTTATACAATCCACCGAGATCGAATTCAAACAGATTAAACAATAGATTTTGGTTAAACTTTTTTACTTATCTTAATATTATTGATAATATTTTAATAATTGGGGACTTTAACGCTAAAAGCCCTTTATGGTCAGGTCAGAATACATATGATCCTGAGGGTACTCTGATTGAAGAGGCTCTTCTTGATACTAATATTGTATGTCTGAACGATAACTCTCCCACACATATCTTTAACGGAGGTCAAAGTCTTAATGTCTTGGATCTTTCTTTTTCTACTCCTAATATTAAAACTTTTATTGATTGGACTGTTTTAGCCTTTAATTACGGCAGCGATCACTTTCCAATCTTACTAAAAATATCCCAAATTCTTCCTGAATTTACTGAACACAAACCTAAAATTATTTTGAAAAATATAAATTGGGGATCTTTTAAAAAAACTTATCGAATACATTAGGTAATTTCTCAGAAACCAATAATGTTTCTGTTATGATCGACGATCTAAATCAAAATATAGTAAATTCGTTAGAAGCTGCAGGAGCAACTTGTAGAAAAAAACATATAAGAAAAAAAATAGTTTCAGCTGGTGGTGGGATAAAGAATGTAATGTTCTGATAGATGAGAAGATTCAATTATTTAAAGTCTGGAAAAATAATCCATCACCCGAAAACACTAAAAAATATGAAAGTTTTTGCAAAAAAACCAATAAAAAACTTAAAGAGAAAAACAGCTCTAAATTTAAATCCTTTTGTTCCTCTTTAGATAGAAATTCCAACCCTTCCCAAACTTGGTCTTTCATAAATAACCTTAAAAGGAAAAAAAATATTTCAAAATCCTCTCACCCAGGTAATTCACCTAATTTAGACATTATCCTACTAATATATAAATTTCAATCTATGTCTGTCTGTTTGTCTGTGTGTCTGTAAATTAAAGCTTATACTCTCCTGAATGTCTTAGGCTATATATATATATATATATATATGTTTATAGTTTTGAAAAAAAAAATTTTAGAAAAAAATTTATTTTTCCCTATAAGGTCATAGCAGGGGGGGGGGGGTCGTCAGATGGATTTTGAAGAAAAATGTCTAGCGACTAATTTAATCAATTTTTTGCGTGTTTCGGCGTGTTTTAACGCCAATATCAGCGATTTTATATATTATATCCTAATCATACTAATTAATATATAATTGTTAATACATGATTGTTTGTCTGTTTGTCTATTTGTTTGTTACCTCACCACGTCCAAAATACTGGACCGATTTAGTTGATATTATTTCCAAATTAAATCTTGCAAAACAACTAATTAAAACAACTAATACTTTCCTAAATGTCATAGGCTATATAAAGTGGTAATAATAATTTTGATTTTTGAAAAAAATTTTTTTACCTATAAGTG
>JABFPJ010002653.1:0-18733 GCA_022817425.1 Gryon sp. ZL-2020
AAATCTGCTGGGGAAAACGCACAAAAAGAGGGTTGTCATAGATTAAAAAATTTCGACGATGATTTAGAGAAAATTAAATCAAATTTAGAAGAACGAGAAAAATTAGGTACAAAGAGACATATGGCTGCAACACACGGAGATTATATAAAATTATGTGTAAAACAAAACAAAATAAAAATACAATGGGTTCCTACAAAAGAGAATATAGCTGATATTATGACAAAATCCTTGTCATTAGAATCGCATAAATACTTGAGTTATAAATTAATGAATAAAGAAAACTAAATATGTATTACAATGCATAAATCTTAGAGACATTAAAATTCATTAAATTTCAAATAGATTAGAGAATTAAATAAATGTTAACATTATGTATGTTTATGTTTCAGTAGCAGATAAATAAAGGAAGAAATGATAATTAGAGGAAAAAGAAACACTGAATAAATAAGAATATTAGAAGACTGACTCGAACAAATATTAGAGGAAATTCTACAATTCCGATAGATCCAAAAGAATATTTCGTTTATAAAAGATTGTAATTAAAATAAAACTTCGTTTATTTTCTATAAAAGATTGTAATTAAAATAAAACTTCGTTTATGTTATGTAAAAGACTTAAATCAAAAGAAAAATTTTTTTTATAAAAGATTTCGTTAATAAAAGATTGTAAGTTTATGTACAACTTGTGTAAAAGGAGGGAGTATAAGATTGAGAGTTTTACACAAGTTCCGTGTGGCGGCGTTGATGTTTTTGACTCGTGCGCGTAAAGCCGGTAAGCGGTTTTCAACACTTATGCTGCGACTGTGTGACCGAACGCATCAAATAAATAAAAGAAAAATATAAAGATTGTTTTGATTGAGAATAAGTGGTTTTATTTAAATAATTAATCAAACTCCAACAAAAATAATAATATATACTTGGCTCCTTACATGATTTCACATCTTTTTAATGTATAAACCTGAATGCGTTTTTATAGGTTCTAGTGTTAATATAGTTTAGGGGAAAGGGAGTACTATAGACACCTTGGCTCGTTCATTTTTTACCTTTGTAAGGTAATTTTCAGTTGTTTAATATTTTATATAAGTTTAATATATTTTTGTGGGATTTATTTTATGGTTTATAGTTTTTTATATTAGTTTAATATATTTCTGTGGGATTTATTTTATGGTTTATAATTTTTTATATAAGTTTAATATATTTTTGTAAGATATATTTTATGGTTTTTATAGTTTCTTATAAGTTTAATATATTTTTGTGGGATTTATTTTATGGTTTATAGTTTTTTATATAAGTTTAATATATTTTTGTGGGATTTATTTTATGGTTTATAGTATTTTATATAAGTTTAATATATTTTTATGGGTTAATATTTTTCATTGAATACATTTTTTTTGGGTGCGGGTGGAAGTTTTTGGAGTTAATAATTTTTGTAGAATATATTTTGTGAGGGGAGGGGGTTGTAGATATAATTTTTTGTGTTTTGAAATTTATTTTAAAATAAAATTCTGAAAAATTTAGTATGCATACGGCTTGGCTCGTTGTTTTTTTACCTTTCTAAGGTAATTTATAATATTTTTCATAGAATACATTTTTCGTGGGTGGGAGTGGAAGTTTTTGTAGTTAATAATTTTTGTAGAATATATTTCGTGGGGGTCTAATGTAAGGTAGAATATTGTTTTTTTCTTATTAGAAAAATATATTCTTAATATTTATTCTATTCCATTTTCTTCTGCTCATCAAAACAAAAAAATCATTACTTCGTTTTTGGTTATTTTGAAATTTTTTCTAATAAAAATATGTATGCATCTTTTGCATTTCTAGGCCAATTTGTTTCATTAATTTCTGCATCATTTGTAAGAATCCACTTTGATTTTTCATTTCTTACCATTGCTGTATAATGTCCTGTATGCATTGAATTTCCATGATGGAATATTGCACTAAGAACTTTGTATTTTTCATTATTTAACTGTATAGTCGTAGATGGTATTGACTTTATATTCAGATTAGTAATTTTTATGCTCGTGTTGTTTTTAAATTCGAATAACTTTAATACTAAAATTAAAATATTATTCGTTCTTATAATTTCTAATTTTTCTAGAAAAATACCTGTTTTACAATTTGTACAAGATGCTCCAGAATTGATCCAGTTACCAATGTTGTAATCAATTATATCTTGTATATTATAAGTAACTTTTCTTTCAGATGGTATAGCTAGATATAATACATAGTCTACGTCATTATCATCTACTATATTATATTGGCACAAACGACACTGTCGTTTAATTTTAATTTGTCTTTGCAAAACTCTATTCAGTTGCTGAATTTTACCGCAAAATGCAATAAGAAATTCCGCCGCATCTTGTTGTCTTCTTTCTGAAAATCTCATATCAACAAAATTTCTAACATCACTTATTTTAACGACATTATTTTGACTATTATATTGATTGATTATATTTTTTATTATATGATTTGATTCTAATGTGTTAAGTATTTCTCTTATTAAGTCACAATGTAATAAACATTGTATTACTGAGATTGTATAACATGATACGCTATCGTTGTTAACTATACCATATATTTTCCATGTAGATTTACCTACATGGAATTTGGTATTTTCCAACTCAACTTGACACTGCATGTATTTTTTAGGAATTGACCAAAGTACGTCTTGTACTTTATAAATGCATTTATTATTTCTAGATCTAATTTGAACTAGATCAGGTCTATATTTACGACGTAACTTATTATATTCTATTATAGCTAAATCATTTGCTTTTATAGAACATGGATCAAAATTAATTAAATGTAATCCTTGTAGTGATGTAACTCTTGATAGTGCAACGTATGTCTGTCCACAAGTAAAAACTGAATTTCCCGCTTCTACAACGGCATTATTTAAACTATTGTGAATCGTTATACCATAACTTAAGCTAATAGGAAATTGTTCTCGAATAATAAATGCCTTGCTCATAATTTCAAATTTTACTTCACATCGTTCTAATATAAATTCTTTTCCATGAGGTAATTCAATTTTTATGTTTTCAATATCATTATTGTTGTCAATACTTCGTATAACTGAAGTAACTTCAGCAATTGTTCCATTAACAAGACCTAAACTTAAATCAATATTTCTACGAATCATTATTTTGGCTCCAATCTTAATAGAGATAACTTTAGCAAGTCCAGCTGTTCATGAAGTATCTTCTTCATTTTTCTGCAATAATTTCAGCGCTCTAGATTTCAAATAACTTGTACAATCTGCTGTATCTAAAGCTATTAATTTGATTTCCTCTGTATGTATGCGTTGCAGCATAGCTAAATTCAATGCGTCACACTGATCACAAGTCGGAAGTAAACATACCGCATCAACAGGTAAGGTATCAATATAATCACACAGGTTTTGCAGTCGCTCTGTATAATCAATTCCATGTAATTTTTCGAGTTGATAAAATTTGGATATCTGCTTCAGTTACAATTCCTGTACGAATTTTAGACAATATATCTCTATAAGTATGATCTCCTTTTTGTCGCATATTAATGATAAGTTCATCATAATTAAATAATGACCAAAGATTATAATTACCCATTGATCCAATATATTTTTCTATTTTTAATTTTGTTAAATTTACAAAAGCAGGATCTTCATGAACAGGAGGTAATTGCAATAAATCATCAAAGAAAAGCATATGTTTTTTTCCAAACCAACCGTCTTGATCGTCTTCTATATTAAATATTTCCATTAATCTTAAATGTATATACATCAAAGTTACATTTGATATCATTGAAATTTCATCTATAATTAACAAAGATACATTTTGTAGCTGTTCTCTCAATACTTTTAAAACAGTATCAGATAAACTTAAATATTTGGCGGTATGACCATGTTCAACTGGTAATTGAAAAAATCGATGAATAGTTAAACCATCTATATTAAACGCAGCAATTCCAGTTGGTGCAGTGACTGCTGTATCTTTTTGTAAAATCTGTTTTATCCAATGTCGAATAGTTTTTATAAGGTAACTTTTACCTGTACCTCCCTCTCCACTAATATAAAGGCGTAAGATATGATTATCTGAATTTAACACAGACGTTACTTTATCAAATACTCGTTTTTTATCAGAATTCAGATTTTGAATCATATTTTCTATATTTTCATTTTCGTCTTTCTTAGTTTTATCTATAAAATCTTTCTTAGCACCATCAACTTCCATAGGAACACATTCATCTGGATTACTAGCTTGTTTTTCACATTCATCATTTTTTTCTTCTTCTTTTATATGTTTTTCAATATCATTTTTCATAGTTTCTAAATTTTCTCGAGCTTTTTGAAGCATCTCGTGATATTCTATTGCAGGTTTGATGTCTTGTTGAATTGATATAAATGCGTCTCTGTAATTTTCATAACCTTCACGTATTTGACTTAAATCCCTCCAAGGTTTAAATAATAACAATAAAGCATAGTAATATCGCTTCGGTTCTAAGTTAACATTGTATTGATAATGATTAATCAAATATCCACGTTTTCGTTTTCTTAAATATAATTCCTTTTCTATTTCGTAGTATTCTACAGAAATATTGCTTGGTCTAGTTCGTATAACATCGTACCAAGTAGCAAATTCATATAAATTCATAGTTTCTAAATTTGTTGGTCTAGCTGGATAGTATGTATCTATAAATGATGCGCAAAATATATCTTCAGAATTTTTATCAAGAGCTTCAATTTCGCATCGTCGTTTCAGTTTTCTGTTTCTAATTATGTTAACATCTTGCCATCGAATCGTAGTTTTGGTATCAGTGCCATATAATGGCATTCCAATAAGAGTATCTGCAGCTTCAAGTGCGCCACATTCTCTGTTACTTAACATACGCATGCCAAAATTCCATAAAACACTGTTAAGTGATTTTGTTGAACTGATGACATCAAGAGTAGTGATGCTGCTAGTTTCATGCTTTGATATGTATTTTGTTACATAAAGAGCGAGAAAATGAGAAATTTCTCCAATAAATTGTATATCCATATTACAGTTCCAAGCTGTAAGAATTACAGGATTATAATCATTTATAAACTTTTCTTCTTCTTTTCTTGGCAAATCATACAAACGAGACTTTGTTCTCAACTTTTTCCTTTCTGCAACTGAGAAAGCAACATCTCGAATTATCATATTTTCTGTAACCGGTCTAGGAAATCCAAATCTACACACTCGTCTAAAACCTTTAGCAGTTTTCTTACTACGTAAACAATAATCATTATGATGATGTCCTTGAAACTTATCAACATTATGGAATAGAGTCGGTGATACATTTTTGTCTGGTATCTTACAAGTTACGTATTTTCGAATAAAAGTCATTATTTCTTCGTTACTAGATTTTCCTATAATTGGTGCATCTTTAATCCATATAATTAAATGGAAGTGTTGCGTACCTCTAGTTTGATATTCTCTACGATAAAAGTAATGTTCGACTTCTCCAATAGGATGATCAGGTGAACAAATAAAATCTAGCATTCCGCGAAAGACATTATCAATAAACCTTGACGTAGAAACAGGATCAAGAGCAATAAGTTCGCTAAGCGTTTTGTTTTTAGTTTCTGAACCATTTACTAATCGAAGATATTCTAGTAAGTCATTCCATTCAAATTCACTTGGGCTGAGGGTAAGAAACCATGTAGGTGGTCCATAATAACGCAGCATGCACTTGGATTTTCTCCAATATTGCTCAGTGTTTCGTAATCTTCCAAATATAGTAGTTAGATTAGATTCAAGTTCTTGATTTGATAGTTGGGCTAAATATTTTTCAGCAGTATATTTTTCTCGAACATTTGTAATATTTAGCTTTGAAAAAATACCTGCACTTAATTGTCGTCTATTATGATCATTTAGTAAATAAAATAAATATTGTATGTTTCTTCGAAATTGAGAATGTTTCGATAGTAATTTACTCTTTATATAATTGAAATCACTTATATTTACTTCTCTATCCTCATTTTGTCCGTTTTTTCCATATGGACATATATGCTATATCTGGAAAACATTTAAAATCTAAATCTTTTGTACGATTATCTAAAGGTATATCATGAACTTTTACCATTTGATATAATTCTGTAGAAGACGCATTTCGTTTCTTCTCGTGCATAGGGTAAATAGTAAATTGTTCGTAATACGAATCAGATTGTGACATCTGAGTTAGTAATGCTTCATGTTTTTCATTTAGATCTTTTTTTACATTTTTTGTACTAGTATTTGATTAAATATCATTTTTCATTTCACCTTGTAATTCATTGCTTAATATCACTTGTTCATCACTTATTACCATTTCTTGGTCTTGTTTTGATGGATCGGCTTCAAATTCTGGCATATCTTCACAAAATTCAACTGTAGACAGTTTGTCACTCAGTAATTTTTCATACTTATTAGGCAACTTAATTTCTGAATACAATGGATTATATTGTTTTAACCATAACAAAGCTTTGTAGACCTTCTTTACATCTACTAAATTTTCCCAGACTACTTTGGATTTGGTTGGAATACCTCGCACTAATATAAAGAATTCATGATTTTGGTTTATTGGAGCAGTAGGTGGACAAATCTTTTTCAATATTTCTTCTAACGGCAATGGTAAATGAAACGTTCTACCTTTTACTTTTTGAATTTTAAACCTATGTGCTAGATTCTTTTTTGAAACTGTTTCTGTTCTTTGAATTGGTTGGAATGCTTTGGCTCTTTGAATTAAAATTTTTTCATAGTCATTCAATTTCTTAATTTCATCAGGGACTGTTTTTTCTTCTAACTTATTCAATATACACGTAGAAGGCATTTTATTTTTCGCTAAATGATTGTAACAAAATTTGCAAATGTATAAATTTTTCTCTAATTGAAGACTTATGATAATCCATTAATAAACTCCAAATTTGTAGACTATCAAATTTATTACTCTCTATTATTTCAAAACTGGTTACATCCATTTTGTAACCTATTACATGATAAACAGGAAATAGAAGGAGTATCCATCGTTTTTTTCTTTAATGCTTTAAAGGAACGATTATATTTTTGAATTATATCATCTTCGTTGAGTAATAAACTAGTATCCTCATTCATCACTGCAAATTGAAATGCATTTTCTTTCTCTTTTGCAGCTATTTGTCTTATATCATCAACATTAACGTTGTCTAAAGCAAAATCTATATTTTGTATATCATTTTTAATTTTAATTAGTTTGTAAATTAATCTTTCTGCATACCGAATTTCGGGAAAGTGAGATGATAGTATTCGTATACATAAAAATTTTGAGTTACAAGTGTTATAATTAACATAACAATGTAATGAATGTCCACGCTTGGGTGAATTAATTTCATTTGTACATGTACAGAAATCATCAAAATATTTGTAAGCATGAGTTAAATTACCACTTACTACATCTTCATAAAGCTTAATTAGATCTAGTAATATATCAACCGTCGGTTCTTTGCAAAGAAAAGAACAGCTCCAATTAAACTTAGCTTTCTTACCCTTAACTAGAGGCAAAATATTTATACTTTTACCTTCATCATTCATTATTATTAGATAAGGACATTTCAACGAATTATATGCTGTTTCATAGAAAAATGCTTCCGAAGTTGCAGAATGCATAGATTGACCACATAAAGCATTAATTTCTTCTTTGCTAAATAAATCACATGAAATTTATTGAAATCTTGTTATTGAAACTTCTGCTTTTATTTTCAACAAATTCAAACTACTTTTGAATGTAGTTATATTACTCTGTCTACCACTCAAACACCATTTGATCAAATATTCAGCTTCAATACGATTTTCTTCTAAAGAACCGTTATCAAGAACTGATGTTAAATTTTGAATATATAATTCTTTCGACTTATGTAGTTTTATACTACTTGTACACATATTATCCGTTTCAGCACTATAATTAATTTTTGCGTTTGATAATTTCTTCTTATCATAATCTTTCTTTGTTTCAAAATTTCAACTCTATGCATCTTGTAGTATTTTTTAGAACTATCACGGTACCATTTTTTGAAACGTTCTTCTTTACCTAATGTGTTTTTCTTCAATTCATATGACGATTCCATCATTTGTGAAATATCGTTTATAAGTTCATTTGACTGCATAGTTTCAACATCAGTGACATTAGTGTGAAATCAGCGTAATTGCTAAATAATATTTCAATGTGTTTTGCACATCTTTCTAATAGTTTTATTCGCCATGGGGTTTCCAAATAATATGAACCTTGCGGTTTATAATTCGAACATTTTTTTAAAATTTTATTAAACTTACTAATATGGTTATCATTCAACGTTTGTCCATTCAGTACTCGATTTAAACTAATTTGTGAAAGTAATTGTATTCCTTGTTCTAGTGGTCTACCGTATCAATATTAGTTACTTCATCACTAATCACAATAGGTATTGCGTCATTAATGGATTGATCAGAAATACTGTTATTAATCAAGTTGCTTTTTATGCATTTTGATCTATCTTCTTGGGATGAATTTGTAATATCGATCATTGTTTTAGTCTTAGTTTCACTAATATTTTCAGAAAGTTTACATTTTGGGAACATATTGTTGTCAGTTTGCTGATTATGTAAAATAATACTAGTACTATTTACTTTTATGTTTAATGTGTTTGCATTAAATGGCTGTTGTAGTTGAATTACTTCATTCGTATGACTTATCTCTTGATTATGAAGTGTTTTGGTTTCTAAAACATTATTTACTTCTTTTAAAGATAATTGATTATTGCTATTTAATAAAAAATGATTTGTATCTGTCGATTCAAGTGTGGACATTTCTTGTTTAAGGTTTTTATCAATTGAAGACGTTTTAGGATTTCTTATCCTCCTTTTTTCTTTATACTTTAATTTACGTTTTAATGAAACTTCAGCTTTATGTGTTTCATAATACTTCTTGGCTCTTAATGCATTTTTGTTAGTTTTCTGGAAATTGGACTCTTCATAGTATTCATTTTTATTTAACCCTTCAACCCTTACTGCTTGAGAACCTTTCATCATCAACTCTTTCTTTAATACTTTATTTGATACCGCAGAAAGTGATTTCTCACTTTGAGCATTTAATGTTTCTGTAGTTACGGAATAGTCATTCTGCTCTATTATCTCAGTACTATAACTGACGAAGTTTGAGCATGGTTCCATATTCTTTTTTAAAGTTGTCACTTTAGATGGAAGATTACGAAAATTATTTAATGTTTTTTTGTATTATTGTATCTTTCGTATCAGGTTGACTGGTTAAACAAGGACGACCTTCAGTACAACCTAACGTAGCCTTGATACATTTTTTCTCTTTATATTTTAACTGACGGCGTAATGAAATTTCATTTTTGTGAGCTTCATAATATTTCTTAGATTTTAAATTATCCTTGTTTCTCTGTTCATGCATATTAATTGTTGGTAATTCAGCTGATTCGTTTTTTGAAATTACTGGGATTTCTTTGAGTGGTTCCTCTTTTTTATTTATTATTTTAGGTGAAGAAATATCTTTTTTCGACTTTGCAATATTTACCTTATTTCCGGTTTTTACATCATTCACAAATTTAGTTTTCAGTATTGTTGACTTTTCTTGAAATGTAAAGTTCGCTACTGGAGAAATACCCACCATCGGTTTTGACTGATTTGAATAGGCTGTGGTCTGATTTGTTTTAAGCATCTGTACATCGTACAGAAATTCATCGTCCTCTAATATAAAAACTGATTTCTGTTTTTTCATTTCATCTGTCCGAATATTTGTTTTGTAACTTTTACGTTACGAATATTTGTCCGATCATTTGTTTTGTAACTTTTACGTTTCTTATGAACTTCTAATAATGTCGGAAAATTTTGTTCGTAGTTATTTTCTTCTGAGTACATTTTTGTTGTCGAGAATACATTTTTATTTCCATTTGACGATTTATAAATTGTACTTGGAAATTGTGTGATTTTCTTACTTGAAAACATATTTTCCAAATGAAATCTCATTTTGTTACGATGATAAATTACATTTTCAGTCGAAAATCCATTCAAAATTGATACAGCATTAGCAATAGCAAATACTCCGCAATCAATATCGTTATTTTGTAATTGAACTTTCGGAAATTGTACAGGATTTTTCTCAAAAGAATAGAATGGATATAATTGATGCAACAATTTTTTCTGATGTTCCGTCAATGCATTCTTTCGTAATGAATCATAAACATAAAGTGTATTTGTATCATAATAGGTGCAAATCCAATGGCCGCAATCAAATAAGTTAAGGTTGTCAAAATTTGGAACGGAAAACATAATTTGTATGTGCTTTTTATTGCGTGGATCAAAGGCATTAGACTCGTATATATAAAAATTTAAAGATGGACGAGGATCAAATTCAGAACAGTTGCGCAAAAGATTTGAAAAATAATCTATGTGATTTTCTTCTAACATAAGATTATTTTTAATCACGTTTAATAATTGGGAAGACATTGTTAGGTGTATGTATGCAAATAATTACTTTGTTATTAGTAAAGCTATATGAGAACAATTTTTAATTTTAAATAAAAAACTTAAATGTGCTTAAAACAATTTATTACAGTGAAAATGTCTTATTATATAATATGTAAATACAGATATTTAATGTATTAAATATCTAATTATATATAAAATATAAATAGTTTTTTTAATTTTATTATAAACGTTCGCTGATAAATTTACAATATCGAAGCTCGAACAAGTAATACAACTTGGAGCTGTTAAAACGTTAAACGATTTAACATAAACGAGAATCTCAAAGAGATCTCGGAGCAATGTTATTATTGGCGAGCAATATTATATATAAAATATTACCGACAATGATAGAACGAAGACGATTTAGACGAGTACTTCCGTACTTCCAAAGTCTGTAACAAAAAATAAAATTTTCTTAGTAATAATCTGTCACAAAAAATCAAATTTTATAAGTAATTATGTTTCTAATATAATCATGTAATCTTATAAAAAATCTAATAACCTAATAATCTAAATAACCTAACTTCAAAATAGACTAAGAGTAATATTAAAATAATTTAAATTTTTATTGAAAAAATGATAAACTATTCAATACTTTTCTCAGAAACAACAATAATAATATAATATAATAATAATATTATAATAATCATAATCATAATAATATTAAGGAGATTAATCGAACGAATATAATATTCACATTTAGTTTAAAATTTGAGCCTGCCATAATCTCTGAATTTTAACTCAATTTTTTTGTTATGCCATAGTAATCAAATGCACATTTAAATTAACAATAAAAATAAAAAATATATCACTTAAAAATTATGTTTATTTTATTGAAAAAATTATATTAGTTTATTATTGCGTTGGCTAAACTGCAGTTTACGGACGATAGCTGAAAATCGGTCAAAACTGACAGTTTGAGGTTACGTCGCGTATGATATTTATACTAAACTAAAAATATAATCTTATAATAAATATGTAACACATAAATATGTAAAGAAAGAGCAACTAAAATAGCTACAATAGCAACAACGTCGTTGATATAGTTTTTCATTCGTGAATATGTCAAAAACTATAGAATATTAAATTAGAAAAAAAATTAAACTTGAAATAAAACATACTCCCTTGAATAGTCGTATAAATTTGTATAAATACAATTATATCCGAATCCACATACTTTATTTTGTTGTATAAATTATGTATATTTATAGATATTGAATAATATATTAGATAGATATCTGTCTAATTATTCAATCTTCAGATTAGAAGATCTGAAAACAATAAATAGAAATAAAAATACTGATTATGATAGTCACTCATATATACATATATATAAAATAAAAGTAAACATATAAACTAAACTTTAATATAATCAGATTCCCTGATAACACAAGAACAGTTGATGATACGGTTTGTCTAAACGTATGCAAACCGACATTGTCACAAAATTTATGCAAATTGTTATTATCTAATATGTAACATTTATAGACGTATGCTATCTAACTAATATCTACATGTTATAAGAAACTTAAAGTAAAACAGTCATAATTTTATACTTACTTTAAATTAAACGAAAAATTGTTGCAATTTTGTCAATTTTCCTAAAGCAAACAATCAATTGTGCAAATCACTTATCACTTATTAGCAGAAAGAACGACAAGTCGTCAAAACATGTCTGAATACAAAGAACCCATTTAAGTGTTACTAAAAGCATAACGTATAGCTACCATCTGTTTCTTTCTCTACGATAAAGAAAGAGAAGCAATAATTACCCGTTATACATATATGAAAAGTTATTTATGTGTTTCAGTGACAGAAAACATTTTATGCTATATTAATTAGAGTTAGTTAACAATTTTAACAACTTACAGATTTAAATTACAGGACAGTTTTGCATTTTTAAAAACATTTACGTATTTCAATTGAAATATCAATTTATTTAATAAAAATTAAATTTATTTATTAATATACATTCTATTTATAATAATTAAATTAACTAATTAATTAATTAGTTATATATAAATAAATTCAATATTTTGCAACTTGTATATACATTCATTAATTCATAATATTAATGTATCCATATAGAAACGTCCATCCTTAAAGGGTTAAAGTAATTACCAATTCACTAGAAAAAATTCAAGTATTGTTACAACAAATTTCAACAACTATTGTTTAAATTATCTAAAAAGAAAGAAAATAGTTAATTAAAAAAAATTTTTTAGTTATTTTTTTAAGTTTTTCTTAAAATTAAAAACAAAGAGTTAGTAATGTCTTTATCTAGAGAATCTAATTTTACATATATATATTCTAAACCGATACATATAATTGATAAAAAAAAGATCAATGATAACGGGTTTATTAAAATAATTGATGACACTTATAATTATGTATGACAAGTATGTATTTGGTTATGTATGATATGACAAGTATGTATTTGGTTATGTATGATATGACAAGTATGTATTTGGAATATTCTACTTAATACAATAATTAAAAAAAGCAAGCAGAAATTCCATGGTCACGATAAACAGTTTTAGGTTAATTGTGTTGACCTCCTAAACCTTGTCCGCGATGGTTTTGACCGCCACGGCCACGGCCACGGCCATAGAAATATGGTGCGGATGAAAGGCGATACAAGAATCGCATAAAGCGATCCTGTCTAACTTGAAAAGAAGCTGTAAACATAAAAAACAATATCAAAATGAATCTTATTTACAAAATATATAAATATCTTATTTACAAAATTAAAATATATAATCTGTATATTATATATATAATATAAAATAAAAAGTATATTTTATCAACGCCATTGAATTCCTGGGGTTGGCCGTAGGCTTGAATTTGGCCTTCGGGAAATTCAGCATGTTGATAATATCCTTGCTCCTGTGGAATGTTAAGAGGATGAGAAACTTAATGTGGCCTCGCAGGAAATTGCGGCTGCGGTTCGGCAGGAAGTCGAAGCTGCGGCCCTGCAGGCAGTTGAGGCTGCGGCCCTACAGGCAGTTGAGGCTGCGACTCTGCAGGCAGTCGAAGTGGCTGTCTGGCAGGCAATTGAGGCTGCGGCCCTGCTGGCAGTTGAGGCTGCGACCCGGCAGGCAATTCAGGTGGTGGCCTAGCAGCCAAATGATTTTGCGGTCCGGCAGGCAGTTGATGGCGCAGTCCGGCAGGCAGTTGATGCTGAGGTCCAGCAGGCAGTTGATGCTACGGTCCTGCAGGCAGTTGATGCTGCGGTCCTGCAGGTAGTTGAGGCTGCGGCCCAATTGCTGAATCATCCTGTTGCAGGTGTTCATCCGGCTCATTAAGTATCAAATTTTCAAATGCCTAAACAAATAGAAAAAAATCATAAAACAAATCAAATCAATCACAAAGCTCTTTTATTTATCATTACGTATATAATAAACAAATCATACTGAAATAATATAAAATCATACTGATATAATCAAAAAATAAAAATAAAATATAACCTAAAAGGCAAAAAAAGTTAAAGAAATTTTTTTTTTCGAAACAAAGGTAAAAGTTAATTATATTAATCGTATGTATTGATTAATTTACTTCATCATCCATTTTTTCCATTTTTTTTTATTTTTTTGTTGGAAAATTACCGAATCTTTCCAATAACCTTTCTCCTAATGGTTGAAAAACAGGAAAGAAACAGGAATGATCGAGATTCTATGAAAAATACGTTATTTTACATTATTTCAAGTTTTGGTTTGTAGATGGCAGTACCTCTGACTGCATGTTGCGTTAAACTAAGTTCTGCTTCAATTAGTAATTTTGGTTTTAATTAAATTTAAAAAAAATTAAAAAAGTAATTGAAAGCAATTAATAAAAAATAATAATAATAATGAACTCAATTACGTTATATAACGTAATTACGAACTAAACAAAATCATTAAGTTTTCACATTTCAATTTATATATGTAAATACTAGATAAAATCTGTCCAAAAATCACAAAAACAATAAAAGTGAACATAAAATTATTAATCAATAAGTTAGACTATTAATGTTGAATAAAGAAAAAAAATTGTTCTATATTCTAAATTTATATTTACTTTTTTCTTTTCTACTTTTTTTTTCCTTCGTCGTCGCATCTCATTTAATTGGAATAGTTTCTGTATTAGTTGTAAATTCCTTTTCTGTCGCAGCTCTACACCCGCTCGTCTGGTTTTTTTTTCTTTTTTATCTATAAAATAAAAATAAAAAAGATTAAAATTCATTATTATTACCTTTTCTAATATCATTTTTCACTTTGTAGGTTATGACATATACATACGATACAAAATACAATATAAAATATACAATTTGTTTAATAATTCCTTAAAAGTTTTATAATTACTTAATTAATTAATTTATAATTTTATTGCACCTTGTTTCTTCGTGTTAATCACTTTTGAACAATCCGTTAAAGCCTGCGACGACACGATGATTCCATTTGACTCAGCATGGTCTTTGCTTTTGTCTTCAAAATCCTACGTAAAACATTAATTATTAATGAAATGTAAAAAAAACCAAAACAAGTAATTAATAAAAAAAAATTAACGTTAATTTATCATAAAATTAACGTACGTAAATAAAACATTGATTTTTTATATGTTTTTTTTTACATTTCACGATCAATTTATTTATTTACTGATATTACAGTATTTATCTTACCTTTTTATTAATTAATATATATTAACTTACCATATTTTATTGTTACAATCCACAAAATTTTCCATTTCGATCCATTGTTTACAAAAAAACTGTCGTCGTATTCAAAACTGTCATTTCATTATTCTTAATGACTTACTTCATATCATAGTTCATAGTAAGATGACGAGCGCCAAAAAATTACTATGTTAAAAGTGACTTACTTCATGGTAAGACAAAAATCACCATCATTAGACAAATCTGGGGATGAGACAAAATTCTGACCCAAATTTTGACAGGTGATGTATAAACTAACATAAAAAATCAAAAATAAAAATAAATAAACAATTTTTTTAGTTTTATATTAATTAAATATACAAATAGCGAGAAAATTGTTTTTTAAAATAGAAATAAGTTTCAAACAATTTAGGTATGTTTGTTATTTATACGTTTTGAGGTTAGGGAGGCCGAAATTACAGAAAATAGTGTTGCGCTGCGCCCTGGCTCGTCGGGGCGCTGGCGCGCCCCTTGATTCATTTTTATGAAAATACTTCTCAAGCTTCGAAGAGTTTTTATCAGAAAAGATGATAATTTTTTGGTCTTTTCAAGAATAGATATCCTCCATTAGATAAGGAAAACTCCGAATGAATTAAAAAACAATTTAAACTAATTAGTTGCAGTATATTACTAAATAATATGTCAACTTTTTTTTACATGTTCAATCGAAAAATCAAATAAATTTATTTATTTAGGATTTAGTTTATTCGTACATTAATCTGAATTAATTAATATAATTAAGAATAGAAATATATCAATACGGAAGTTAAATGGACTGCTTTACCTGTGTGCTTGTCTGTGTGTGAACGTGTGTGTTTTAGAACTCTTAAACCGAAGATTCCTTCAGCCTTGTGCACAATAACCTTTTCGTTACTCGGGGAGGGAAAATGCCATTTTCTTCCCTAGGGAGATTTAGGAAAATGGCTTTTTTCCCTCCCTCGTAACGAAAAATATAGTACGCAACATGGGAGATGATCGGAAATTCGTTTTCCTCGCGGTTACAAACCTCGCCTTCGGCTCAGCTTGTAAACTCCGCTCGGGAAAACGAATTCCCGATTTCATCTCCCTTGTTGCGTAATGTACTATTCCTTATACGTGACATTCTATTATGTGACATTCTAATATGTGACATTCTAAATATATGACATTCGAATATATGACATTTGTTACATGTGACATTCGAACATGTGACATTCGATACATGTGACATTCAATACATGTGACATTCGAACATGTGACACTAAATTCATGTGACATTAAAAAATGTGACATAGACTATTATAACTATATTATTTTCTTCTATTTTCTTTCATATTATATAATTAAAATCTTAGTGAAACAATTCTATTTCTCCGAAAATCGAATTAAGTTCTCTAAGCTGATAGTCCGATGTCTTTTCCACAATACCACTCTATCACTTAAAGTATAAAACTTAATTGAGAAATGCATTCCTAGTTTATGAAAAAGTAGTTTTCCTCGTTTTGGAAAAGTGAATTTTCTTCCACTTATGAAAAAGTAAGATTTTTAACTTTTTTGGAAGTAAAAGATTTGTTCATTTATGAATTAGTGTAAGTTTGACTTTTTTGAAGAGAAAAATTGTTTCCCTCAGCCAATAACCCTAACACAACAGGTTTATCAAAATGATACCCTAACGGAACCAAATATATTTCGAAATATATGCAAAAATATATGTAAATCCTAGCTGAAGCCCCGGGTTCATCCGGGCTAAACACTGTGACCTCCTCCCTATAACCGTATATGAGTCCTGGCTAAATCCCTGGTTTCACCCGAGATACTTCTATGAATCCTTTAAGGGCTCCCTATGACCACCCTATGAACCTCTCCTATTACCCCTATGATCTGCCTATGAATTTCTTGTGGCATCCCTATAACACCCCCCCAAAGTGATGAAGATATGACTTAAAAATGCTTTTTCTCAACATTAAATGTACAGAGTGATGGTC
This sequence comes from Gryon sp. ZL-2020, assembly GCA_022817425.1. NCBI lineage: Eukaryota > Metazoa > Arthropoda > Insecta > Hymenoptera > Scelionidae > Gryon > Gryon sp. ZL-2020. The sequence continues at coordinate 17,138 of JABFPJ010002653.1, forward strand.
AATGGTTATGAGTGGTATTCAATCGTTCTCACTTGCCAGTCGTAATGGTTCAGTAGTCGTCAATGGTTATGTGTGGTATTCAATCGTTCTCACTTGCCAGTCGTAACCACTCATAACCATTAACGACTACTGAACTTTTACGACTGGCAAGTGAGAACGATTGAATACCACTCATAACCATAGACGACTACTGAACTATTACGACTGGCAAGTGAGAACGATTGAAAACCACTTATAACCTTTGACGACTACTGAACTATTACGATTAGCAAGTGAGAACGAATCATTACCACACATAACCATTGACGACTACTGAACCATTACGATTGGCAAGTGAGAACGATTAAATACCACTTATGAACTTTGACGACTACTGAACTATGACAAATGGCAAGTGAGAACAATTCATTGCCACACATAACCATTGATGACTACTAAACCATTACGACTGGCAAGTGAGAACGATTCATTACCACACATAACTATTGACGACTACTGAACCATTACGACTGGCAAGTGGGAACGATTCATTACCACACAAAACCATTGACGACTACAGAACCATTACGACTGGCAAGGGAGAACGACTGAATACCATTCATAACCATTGACGACTACTGAACTATTACCGCTGGCAAGTGAGAACGATTGAATACCACTCATAACCATTGACGACTACTGAACTATTATCATTGGCAAGTGGTAACCATTGACCGTTTGTTTTCAATCACTTTGTATATATCGTACAAATATAGTGCCGACGACACTTTTCTGGCCTAGGGCAATATTCTTTAGAATTTTTTACACTTGTTTTGATGAATAAGTGTCCTTATAAGTTCCAAGAATGGCCCTGATAGGACATCCATATTTTCAAATTTGGACAAAATATGTGTATAACAACTAATAAGAATGAAGGTATTGCTACAGCATGGTTACCTGGTCAGCGCCCGGTGAGACAATCCACCTTAACCATGGTGTGGCTAAACTTGACGTGGATTGGGTTTTGCAGTGGAATATCATTATTCGAATTTTCGGTCAGGCCATATCAATGCCTGGCGTGACATAAGTGTAATAGGCGGATTCGATAATCAGGATACCTTGTTGAAACCATATTTGACCTTCTAGCGACCATATTTGGCTTTAATACGGCCACCCGAAATAAAAAAAAACTTGACAAATATGGTTATTATTGGGACCACATTTAGCCTTAAGAGGAACATATTTGGCTTGAATAAGCACACCTGCAACAGAAAAAAACTTGACAATCATGGTCCTTATTGGAACCATATTTGGCCTTACTAAGAGAATATTTGACCTTATTAGAACCATATTTGGCCTTAATTGGACATTATTTGACCGTATTTTGAACATTGTCTGCGAAGCTCTGGAGAACCTACGCACAACTTCGAAAACAAACTTCAAACCACTTCCTCACCATCCGCTGACTACCCCCCAACAACTCCCTCATAACTCCCCAACAACTCCCTGACAACTCCACGACAACTCTCTGACAACCTCCCGACAACTTCATGACAACTCCCTGACAACTCCCTGACGACTCCCTGACAACACCCCGACAACTCCCCGACAACTCCC
>JABFPJ010002654.1:0-18729 GCA_022817425.1 Gryon sp. ZL-2020
ACCGATCGGTGTACCAACAGCCAATCATAATTATACTTTAGATATATTTACACCTTTGGGTGTAAAAAATTACACCGAAATTTTTACACTTTTACACTGGCACGAGATTTTTTTTACTGTGTATAAATATAAACTTATGAACATGATTTTGTTGATATACTTTCTTTATTTTTGCTGGTTTGGCATTATAACCTTTTCAGTTTATGCATTTTTTTGTTGTGCTTTTTTTTATTTAATAATTTGTTACATCTGATGTTCACCTCATTACCTTAGTTTTCCATTTTTCAACTCATCATTTTTCATCATTTATGCTTCCTGCTTTGTTCAGTTTTTTTGTATTACTTCATCTGAACACAATCTATAGATTGTCAATTTATCAATGAAACTAAATTATGTCGTCGAAAAATGTTCAAATAAACACAATTATGATACGTTTTAAATTTGTTAAAATGAACATAAATCAGATTAATGCTTAATTCCTTCTTTGAAGTTTTTAAATCTTTAACTTAAATACAATTTCATTACAAAATAAACCAGTTAAACCACTTTTGTTAGATTCACTACATAACAACAAGGTGAATCATTCATGTGGAAAATCTGCTCTATTCATAAATCTGCAAAAATGCAAAATGCGAGTTCTTCGATGAGTGGTGGGTCACGTTAAAAAAATCCCGTAAAACATATATATCTTAATGTATGTAACATGTGGAAATCGCACAGGCAAATATTTATACGATTTTTCATGAGCCATCACAAATGTTATTTTTTAGAAAAAAAGATATAAAATCGGTATACGGAGTGCTGCTGTGTTTATCATTTGTGACATAAAAATTCCGCAAAAATTCGTAATTTATATGCCAGTACAGCTGAATTTTATAGTGATATATTTTTTTTATCTGTGTCAATCATATTAGAAGTCTTAATTTCAAAAATATGTTTTAACATTCACAAACTAAATTGACTCAAGATATTATTATATAGCTTTTCATTTCGTTTTCTACAGATTTGTTTAAATTTTCTTGTCGAGCATGTTGTTACATTTTTTATTAATTCATCATAAAAGATAAATTTAACATCATTGATAATGTAACCAAGTTTAGTTTGTAATATTTCATGATGCTTAAGTATACTATTGAATAATGTAATATGAGTAATCACATATTTATCAACAAAAGCCCATTTTTCTTTCAAACAATTCGAAATCGTGTTCAATGCACAATTTGCACGCAAATTTAGCCAATTCTGTAGTTGCTTAATAAACAAAATCACGAGAGTTTCATTTAAGAGACTGATAAAGTTCAATAATTGGTGAATGCAAAATAAAATTGTATAAAAAATAGGAAAAATCCGAATAATTCAATAAAAATGAACTGCGTAGTTACGAACAAAGGAAAAGTAACGTCAAAAAAACAGTTTTTTTAGTTATTATTGCGCTATTTTTACTTTCTTTTTATCTTTTCCGAGCATGAATTTTGTTTCACACTAGAACACAGATCTTGTTGGAATTATTATATTATTATCCGACGTTTCTTTTTAAAATATATTTAGTTCAACATCCATGATAATTATGTTTCAAAATGTACTTGACGTTTGCTGATGTAATTTCTGTATTTGAATTCTCTTGTAAATGTAGACCATGTAATAATAAACCTACATACCAAGCCGCTTTATATGCATCACGAGCAAACAAGATTTCACATCGTTTTCTAAATTATATGTGACTTTTTACAAATCGTTCTTTGCTATAGTAACATAATGTCGTAAAGCTCCTTTGTTTTCAGACAATATTATATTTTACAATGACTATTGTTAAATAAATAAACATATGATTAATGAAAATTGAGTACAATGCATTATACATTTTTAATTAAATGATGGACTGGAAAAATAATATATAAGACATATGACATGAACATTAAGGATTCATTAAGAGTAATGTAGTGTTTAACTTCAACATCTTAATTTAACATTTTTTTAAGTTTAAATTAAATTGTTGGTTAACAAAAATAAAAATTTTAAGCAAACGTCACGTAAGTCGAACAACATTTTTCAATGTGAGTGACAATGAAAAATTGTTCACTATACATAATTTTTGGAGATGACATTTTGAAGTTTACCTAGTTTTCGCACATAACACACATGATCCTTTAATATTATAGTCTATATATATATATTATAATTATATTTACTTTGACAATATTTCTTTAAAGAATATATTATTTAACTCAATTTACAATGTTACATTGTCAAATGTTTTTACGATCATAACTTATTTTATTTATGAATGTATTTTATTAATATATTCTAATATATTAATACAAATATTTTTCAATGAATTTTTTAATATTAGGTCAACATTATTCAAAAGGTAGTAAATAAATCTAAAGATACAGCAGCGTCCTTGGCTAAGGACAAGAAAAATTATATATATATTTCTTCATATGTATAAGTATAACATATACATTTTAAAAAATAAACTTGACTATGTGATATTAATACTTTGTATACTAAGGAAGTATTTACATTAAAAGTTTTATTTTAGAATTTTTATATAAATATGATTCTTTTGTTTTGAAATGTTACTTGCTGTTTTAAGTCTTTCGTTTTAAGTATCATTTTTGTTTTTGTAATTAATCTCAAATTTTTAGTTTATTTGAATTGTTCGTTTGAATTGGGCATTTAATCAAAATAATGTATACTACTTTGTAAAAAAAATGATATTGCGTTTACATTTAAACAAAAACTTTACGTTGAAAGAATAAAAAAATATGCAAAAAGATTGAATATAGGAATTGACTATATGAACAATTCTAAAAGAACCAATTGTATTTTTAATGTTGTTTTTACATGTATGAACAATATTTTTATTTCCAGCAATATTATCTTATAAAATCTGAAAACAAATTTCGTATATGCATTGCAGTTTTGATTTCATTTTTTTTCTGCAAAAAATTAATAAAAAGCAATTCTTTTTCATTTATAAATTTAAGTACAAATATAAATATTTCAAAATAAAAAAGAATAAAAATAAACTTTAATTCCATACTTTCTAAATCTGAATAAGTGAAATTCACTCACAATAAGTAAATATACACTTACAATAAGTCAAGATTCTTTCCTTTATTTGATAAGTGGAGGACTCTGACTTACTTCAAGTGCATATTCACTTATTGTGAGTGAATTTAATTTATTCAGATTTAGAGAGTTCAAATAAAAGAATGAATATAAGTTAAATAACAGAAGTTGAAACCGATAGTTCCAAGCGATAATTCAAACTCCTTAAGGGTATAGTGCTGCTTTAATCTAGTTAACGACTTTGTGAAAAAATTAACATTTACTGGAAAATGCGTGTTAAGCTATTTATGGTGCATTGAAAGAAGTTAGATGGATTTTCGATTAACAAGAAGGTAGTGCATCGATCGTATCTATAAGATTAGTGCGACGGATTCATTGCTCCCGAAGGTTATTTTAACAGCAGACGAAACGGAAATTCCAAAGCGAACGATATCCGTCGATAAGTCGTAAGCTCTCACGCGACATCCGATCTGCTCTCACCTTGCCTCAAAGAGAGACAAAGCTAAAATATTTCAATCCGCATCGTCGAGATTGAAGATCTTCAGCAGTTGTAAGCTATATCACAGTAGCATTTTTATCATAATATTCTAAAGAAACTTCATTAGAACATGTTCTTTTATATATTTTCAATCAATAAATTTGCCTTTACTTGATGAAATTGAATTTTTAGGAGCAGAATTTACACATGAATGTAACACAATAATATTTTAAGATTACTTATTTTTTATTTTAGAAATGCTTACTTAAACAATTTTAATTAATAGCCACATGAATATAATTTTACCACAACATATATTGAAGATGTTATATATAGTTTTGTTTTGTTATTTATCAATTAAAAGAATCGAATTATTCATTTTCATTATCATTTTCTACTTCATTGATTTATGGAAATTTGTATGGAAAAGAATTTTATTTCATTACAAACACTTAGAACATCTACGAAAATGACGCAATAGTATTATTACACTGAGATGTCCTTTTCAGTGCAATAATTCATTCGACATGATCACTTTTTGCTGTTCCACAAATCCGGATAGCATGTTTGTCAAGTGCAAAGAGTCGGAGAATATATCAATATCGTAAAAAAATCATTTTAATTCGCATGACTTCTGTGCGGTTTGCTAATGGCGAAATATCAATCCTTTGGAAATATGAAATTTTCCATTGAGATGTTGCAGAAAGAAATGATCATACTTTCTTGAATGCAGATAGAAATGATCATACTTGTTCTTCGAGTAACAAATAAAGATTCAGTGTGATAAATGAAATACCCCGCGTGGAAAAATTAGTCTGGATATAGTCTGGCGAAGTGTATCCAGACTACATCTATACTATATCCAGACGGTCTTTTCCACTAGGGTACTAAAAGAATAGATTGCGATTAATAACTCTAATAGTAGGTTTGATGGAAATGTTCGCTCGAATGACAATTTCAGTATGGAAAATACGTTCTTATTTGAAATATGTTTTTCTATGAACAAGTTTTTATTTAAGTTTTAAAATCATTTTAAAGTCACTGAAAAAAATAATTACATATAATAATACATGTAGCTTAATTTAATTGTTTATTTTATTATAAAATATAATATTTTATGATAACATAATTAAAATTTTTATAACCGAGCAAATTGGTTAGGTGCCTAAGTCATTGAACTTGCACTTGGGAGGCACGGCTTTGAATGCAATGCAAGTCATCTTAATCGAAGTTTGCATGGTTTCTTTGGTACAAAATAAAGGTGATTACCGGAATGAAAGAGAAAAAGTTGAGCTTCTATTTGAAATAAAATTAACTCAATTTATATAAATTTGCTACAACTAAAGCTAAACGGTTTTTATATAAAATGAAGTTAATAGTAAAGTTATTAAGTGATACTTAATTTTGTCGTAATTCCCAATTAACCTATCTAATTAATTAAGTCGTTCGAATATATTTAACGTAGCAGTGATTTATTCGACGACTTGTACCATGTCAATGGTCGGCAAGATTTAATCATCGTGTATATTTTATGCGAATAAAAAAGTTTATTGAAATTTCACATAGACGATAAGAGACTCAACTAAGTTGCAAGTGTGAAAATCTATACATATACTATCGAGTTTTGTTCGTTGGGTCCATAACTACGTTGACACACCTCACTTCCATGGCTAAAATAAATATATACAGTTAACGCTGCAGAGCTTCGAAGCAAAGTTAGCCGAGAATTCGTCTTGTCGAGTTTTCCAAGCAAAGAACTAGACCATGCTCGAGTTTGGGGCGATAATCATTCGTAGAAGCAACAATTTACGAGAGGCGCGATTCCGTTTGAACAACTTTCGTAACTGCTTTCGTTTTTCTTTATCAGGACTTTTTCAATGAAAAACGTCAGAACAAATTTGAAAAAAAGTGAACTTTTAAAGCACTTTCTGATGGTTAATTGCGCAAACAAACAACACTCGGTGCTGCAAGCAAATCGCATTTTATATGAGTCTTGGTAAATTAAGATTAAACTGGTAAGAATGTATAGTTTGTTAAACATAAATAAAGGTTAACTAACATGTTTGATTACAATATTGATGTTTTTTATTAAAAGTGTTGGATGAATAACTGAGATAATGAAAACTTAGTAAAAAATAATAGGTACTACTAGATATTATTATTTTTAGTTTAATTCCATTGCTGAGTTATACATTATATTTTAATAATTATATATATTGTTCATATAAGTGACTGCTATTCATATGTTTGTCTGCATCGGAAAAATTGGGCTATACGACCCACAAAATGATAATATAAAATGCACATATTATGTGTTTTACATTATTTTGTTGAAAGTTAAAACGTATATACGTAACTCATGCATCTAATGAATTCTTGACCTCTGTTCGTGGCGTTTCTTGTAAAATAAATGCAAAAATAGATTTAAACCTGTTCTTAGGTATGGTAACTGCATCGTAAATCTTCTTCAAGAACATAGTTCAGAGTCGTAATGCTTTCTCATGTTATGGTGGATACATCCGTTTTTTTCCTCGACATTGTGCTTAGTAACTACTCTTTATCCATTAAATCGATATTTGCCATCGTCTTCCTATTTCATTTCCACATTCCTCAATTTTAAATTGTATGAAAAAAATTTACAACAATTACATTAAATTTTACTAAGAGAAGTAGTAGATAAAATTCAAATATTAAAAATGACCAAACTGTTTATTTTTTTTCTTTCACATCATTAAAAAAATACCCTAACACATTGTATATTTTATTTTCCAATTACGATCTCCTAGCTAAATATTTTTCGCTGCTAATGCTGCTAAATTTGAAGTATTCGCTGCTGCGTTAGTAGAAGAGACAGGGTAGTGTCCTTGGCCAAGTAGTAAAATTTATTTTCTAACAAATTAAAAAATTTTCATAATACTGCCCCGAAAAAGTACTTATTGACTAGAAATAACGTAGAAATGAATAGAAAATCTGTGTTATTCCTTATTGATTTTTTGTATGTTTTATAACATTTTATCTAACATGCATTATTTTAGTGTAATTATAATTAAATTTTACCACATTCATTATTTCTTTTGTTAACTTAGTTAATTGAAAGTTTTCGGTCTCGAGAAATTAATTAATAATTTTGGAATGTTTCAAAAGTTTATGAAATATTAATGTGATATTAATGTTACATTTTTCGTTTATTTCTTATTAAAACCTTCTAATGATTTATGAAAAACATAATTATATATGAGAATGATTTTTATATCATAAAATTATTATTATTATTTTTTATATTCTACTTACTTTAGTCAATTATCATGGTAAAAATATTTAAATTGTCCCCATACAAAAAATTCTGAAGGAAACTCTTAAAAGTCAATCACATATTTTTTCAACATCATGACGGAAGATATTTTCCGTTCATCACTGAAAAAAATAATATGAAAATGTAAGACGACATAAAACGGAAGAAAATGTTTGATAAATGGATATCGAGCTTCGAGCGGAGGAAAAAAATGACTACAGCGCTTGTAAGTATCTTGAAAGAGCAGCAATGAATAAAACAAAGCAACCCGTTGAGAAAATCGCACTGACGAGACTTTGACGTTACATTGTAAGACTCGACAATGCATAACATGGGCTAGCGTTAAAACAGAGGGAAATCCTTCCTGCTTTTCCTCACAGAAAATAGAGACGCGGAAGGTGTTCAACTAAGATCACTTACGAAGGATCGAAAGCATACTGGCACTTCAACATTATATTTTCATTAAAATTATGACAGTTACAAACGGCAAAAGCGTATTACGGCAAAAAGTAAACGCTTTACTTTCTTCCTAATATAGTCTTAAAGCTTTTAGAACAGAATAACAATTATCAGTTTTCTTTACATTTTTTAGAGTGGAAAAATTAAAATTAATTGAGCATCATTTATTATTAAGGACATTATTTTCAATTATGTTTTATTTCTATTTACACTTAATTGTTGTTTCAGAAATATTCGTACTTTTATGAACTTTATTGTTTATAAATATATATTACTTACAAAAGTTTTTTTATTGTAATAAAAAACCATATTACATTTATCAATTTAGATAAAAAATCCTAACTTTTAGTCAGCATTGTGTCGATGACTAAAGCAATATATTAGCATTACGTTAATAGTTGTTGAAAGCTCTGCGTATAAAGCAATAATCCAGGAGAAAGAAAATCCTTGGGAATCTCCTCCTAAATTTCATCCGAGCCCCTTATTTGTCAGTCCTGTCGATGTATTATTTTTTTTTCTTTTTTTTTTCTGTTCAAACGAAAAAGAATGCTCCACAGTCGAAGATCGTTAATAGCAGACAATTGATATATAACTTTTCAAGTATTCTTGTGGGAAAAATCGAAAAATTATAAATTTGTATTTTTTATTTTATAGAAGCAAAAAAAAAACGATTTTTCTTGGTAAAAAAATGATTTTTTTGTTTGCTAAAATAAGTTTACTTTATATTTTTTTAAAACTATTGTATTATAATTTAACACTTTTTGCACACTACACAGAAAAGTTAACGTTTGATGAAGATATGTATTTTACATAAACTTCATCAGATCTAACGTTAACGAATTTATATTGCAGCAAAAATAAGTGTTTAAAATACATGAAAAATAATATTTTTGCTATATGGACGTTTTGTACAGTTGAAAAATATACATGTTATCATTAAAAGGATTAGAAAAGTACAGGAGAAATGCATATCACTGTAAAAGGAATGCAATACGATAGCAACATTTCAGCAAAATAAATTTACACTTCATTATTTTTTTCTTAGTAAATATTCTATGTAAAAACCATGTAGTTTTTATTATGTAACTTTATATTTTTGCATATATATTTTATTATTTTTTTACTAATTTGCTTACCTAATAGTTAGACTTATAAAGTGAACTACTGACACTTAAACAGTTAACTTGTCAATGTGTTGATATATTTAAAAGCTGTAGAACGTAAAGTACAGGAGACTGGGGGGGGGGTCCTAAGGAGTAGACTTAGTAAAAAGGTAGGCGGGGGAACCAGTACAAAAAGAGTCGAGAATAACACCGACTCCATCGTCGTAACGAGTCACGAATTCTGTGTTCGCAAGTTTCCGAAATATCGTCTCGGAGGTTATTCTCTCGCGACGAGCTTAAGTGCAAGAGTAAAAGTCTGCCATATTTCCTAAGGCGTCTGACAAAAATGTCCACGTCCCCTTGACGCTGTTTTCTATTTAGAAACGCCTGTGTTCTTTGCGCCTTGCTCCACATCATTCCGATTAACTTTCACCGCTTTGTGCTTCCCAACCAATCCAATGTCTTGTCTGTACTCCCCTCTGACAAACGAAAAGTTGCGTCCTTTTTCATGACACTCCATATGAATGTTGACACGACACTCTATCGCAACTAATTTTGCGTTCATATCTTTCATGGACTTCTCTTTACCTTCAGGTTATTTGATAAAAAGGGGTAAATAATTTTTTTCCTATTCTTATGAAACGAAATACCGTATACAATACTATTTATAGTCAATCCAGTTGTGTATAATGTGATTATACATGAAAGATATCTTTTATATTATACCGTTTTTATACTTCAAGAAAATCGAGAAAAATTATTCGCAGATTTTATATAAATATTTTGTGTATTGTACGACACACTTTTTCGTGCTTATTCGTATAAGAAACTGAGTTATGCATTGTATATAATATTTATTTTAGAATAAATAATTAGCATGTATATTCGTTTTTTTATGAATATTTTCTGGCTGCATGAAACAAATTAATTCATTATAACGAATCAACATAATACAATGTTAATAAAAAACAAAAGCAGTTATAATTTGTATTTTTACCATTATAATAGTAAATCTATAGTATGGTATCCTATACTTTCTCGTATATATTTTATGATGTTCACAATTTGGTCTGAAATATTTTGATTTATTAATTTGGGTAAAATCTTATTGTTTGATTTTGGACATTCGATTTTGCTAAACCATACGTCCATTTTCATCATCTTAATAAATAATTAAATATGAAAATTCAACTATAAATGTAATCAACAAAAATGGACAAAGTATAATAGAATCTGTATGTAAATTGACTTTTAATTATATTTATATTACAAATGTGTCAATATACCTTACAAACAGAAATTAACAGTTGATATCATTTGTTTCATACGATAGACATTTCAAATTATTGTTATAATAATTTTTTATGAACGACGGAATTCAGTCTGCATATTTTTGCAAACGATGACTTTTAATTGAAAATACGTTTATTAAAACGTTTATCTACCAAAATGTTCTCAATTAAAAGCGACATTTTTGAAACTTGTTTAAAACTTGTTGACTGCGTTTATTAAAAAACCTATATATTTTTGTCCTTAATTTGATTAACTAACAAAGAAACTAATGCAAAAAGCTATTTTTAGTGTATAAACCAAATAAACATATTTATAAATGTTTTTCTGTATAGACCATTGTTTTTAAATGGAATACAATTTCGTAGTTTTGGAAAACGACCATAAAAAACTCAGATGAAAGAGATAAAGAAAAAGCTTGGAACATTGATTCTCGTCTTACTTTGGAGAATCCGTTTCATTCTCTGATATATATGTATAAGAAACGAAGATATTCGGAGAATAAAAGGAAATAAAAAAATTGCGTCCAGAAAGCTTTTAAAGTATAGACTTTGACTTTTATGAAATGCTCTTCTAAAAATTGGTCCACAATATTTGTGTATGTAAAAAAAGCAAATGAATTTTTTTTCATATTATACATTTTTTTGTGTATAAATGTGCAATTATTACTGTGAAAATACATACAAAAATAAGTCATATATTGAGACTTTCTTAGTGAGTAAGATACACTTAAAACGACATCTGTGATTTTACAGTACGTTTTCCAGTTAATATCACTTTAAAATAACACAAAAAAAATGTACGATTACAGTATTTAATTTGAAATGTACATTATTTAAATTAAAAATACAGCTCTACTGTAAAATCTATTAAGAATTAAAATATATAAAGTAAATACTTACTGTAATTTTACAATGTAAAGTTTTGAGTGTACGAAAAGTGTCTTCAATAAATTTTCATACATTTCCGTGTCTGAATCAACGTAAAAGTTTCAAAGTAACATTTCCCTAGTAGAATTTTGAGCTTAACTGCACCTAGGGCCTTCTTGGGCATATCGCGTTCCAAAATTGGACCAACCTTGACCCTATGTAGAATTTTTGTAGGATTCACATTGGTTTGAAACGCTTACCTACAAATTATCTAGTTAGGTATTCTCAATATGGGTCTAACGATGCTTAACTGGTATTAGATATTTTATGAAATCCAATATTGGTCTAACTAAGTCTTAGCAGGCACATCTGGGTTTAGTCAACATTAATGTAAAATATTTTATCGAAAATTCATTATAGAAAAACGAATTCAAGACCCGGAGGGGAAAGTTAAACATGGTACACACTGAGCTACGAAGACTTCTGATGAAATGTTTCATAAACATTAATTTAAGTCTACTATAGTATACAATATATGTTACGAGCAATGTCGACAATGCCCAAGCATATTGGCCATTGTCAATTATTATTTGTAAAACACATTCATCATTACCCGAGCAATCTTAAAATTGCCCGGGCAGTGTCAACTCTGCCCACAGCATGTTGGGGAAAGTTGAACAAAATTAATTTTCGGGCAATGTTGATTAATAAAGTTAAGATTTAATGAGTGCGATATTTTTTTATTTCATCGTCATTTTTAACAAAAACTAATAATATTAATAATAATAATTACTATACCCTGATAGCCATGTTTACATAAAGTTTATGTACAGATACTTCAGCTATTTATATTAATATTTACATAAATAGTATAAAACTCGAAGAATATTGAGAAATATATTTAAATATATTTCTTCAAAAATATACGTAGAAATATGTGTGAAAATATATGCGAAAGTATATTTGAGCACAACTAGGGCAACCAGTTGTGCTCCTCAATAAAACCATTGTCCAATTAATTAGAGGAAATCTGGTTACTATAATTTATATAATAACCTGGCTTATTATTATTAAAATTCTGGTTAAATAGACCATTTTTATAGTTAATTTTCAGTTTTATGGTTAAAATAAAAATAAAGTCTGATTTTTAAATTTGATTTTTAAAAAACAAGACAGCGACACATTTTCTTTCTAACAACATTAATTTCACATGATTTCTTGCAATTTTTAAAACTTAAATTTAGAAATGAATCAAATGTTTGTATCTTTTCATGTATATCATCATATATATACTATTTGTTTTTTTTATGAATTCGTTTAGTCAAACGATATAAATTCACATAATATAGATTTATCGAGAATTTGAGACACTTATTTTCTATATAAAAAACCAGGAAAGTTTTATCAATACAAGAGAAAATTGTGATATTTTATCGTGAAGCAACCAACTAGACTCAGTTGGAAAACATTCTTTCTCAATTTTCTCTATCTCCAAATAAAAACCGACCATATCTCTAGATTAACTGAAACACATCCTTTATTTTAATAAGTAAATTTTTGTAATTAAAAAACATGTCATTGAAATTTAAAATATAAAAATAACTTATAAACATTTGCAGAAAAAGTTTCAGTCATCAGTGTTTCTAAAAATAATGCTTCTAACAAAAAAGCACAAAACTTTAATAATTGTATGTACAAACAAAATAAAAAATAGTCACGTTTAAACAATGTCTATTCATATCAAAAGTTACTAACATACATTAAAACTTTAAATGTATTAATAGAATCAATATAGATTTAAATTAATAGATCTAATCAGTAGAATTTATTTATAAAAGAAAGTGAACCATAAAAAAGAGTACAAATTGATGTTAAATAAAATTTAACAATTTTTGTTTGTTGTTTTTCAGAAGTTTTTGTTTTAAGACGAGCGCTGATATTGTATTGCAATTCAGTGGAAACGTGCGAGTTTCAGCGCACGTAAATTAAGCACCTCTTCATTAGGAGTCTTCTGGCGCAGCAGACGCGACTGAATACTCGCCACTTGCGACATATTCCCAGCAATTATTAGTTTTCTTAGCAGTATGTTTGTACTCTTCTTCTTCGTTGATATTTCGAATGTACGCTATATTTTTCCTATGAGTTATTGTCAATTAGATCAAACACGTATATCGACAACCGTAAATAATTATTCTATTTTTTACCTTTTCACTTTAGCGTTTCCAATGTGTTCTAAAATTAATGTTTTAGTGTTTGATTTTCTTGTTTTCTCCTTTTCGTGAGTTCGTATCTTCTAAAAAGTTTAACTTATGTTTTTACACAAAAATTAAAGAAAAAAATGATTTATTATATATTCAAGCAACAGTATAAACTTTTGAAAATAAGAAATATTGTTCTTTTCACAATTAACTATATTATGCGAAATGCTGACCTTGACAAAAAGTCATATACAATGTATAAATAATTCGTTCATTTTGAGGTTGTGTTTGATAAGAACAACTTAGTCTTCAAACAGCTCTGAAGTAAATGGTGCGCATTGGCAATCACTTAAAACCTCTTTCTCAATGACAACTCATCCGTAACAAGCCACCCTGGTGCATTCTTCGAAACATCTCTTAGCGACGCCCACATAGAAAATCTCGCGAGATGCACACACAGACACTCACGCGAAAACATTTTATGCTCAATCTTCGAGTCTACTCGAGCATAAAATAAAAAAAGCTGCGAAGGAAAGTCAGGTCTTTTTTCATCACGCAACGAAGCATGCTTCGTTTATTTCTCACTGTTATTCTTTTGTTTTACCATTTAAAAATCGCTTTTATTCATTTATTTACATAAGCAGACACGTTTTCTTCCCGCAATTAATGAAGGATATTGATTGGTCATATCTTAAATGAATATCTTATGAGTGCTAGACCGTGTTTTCTATAAAAAAATGTGGCACTTTTTCTCGTTTAATCATAAATATAATTTTAATACAAACATTAAGAAATTGGAAAATACGTTAAAACTGATATTCACAAAATAAACCCACAAGTAAACTTATAATGACAATCACATCATATTGATCAATTTATTATTTATTCTATATTTTATTTTATCTTTCTGTTTAGATAGTTGGATCATAGACACGGACTTCATTTTTACTAAGAAATTGATATAACTTGCTATAAGTGTTACTAATTATATGTATGCAATTGTCCCGTAAATAAAATTGTCTAAACTGTCAATCGACTTTCCAAACGAATAAATACAATGCGTATAATCTAGCAAAAGTAATCCAATCTCAAGACCAAAAATCGATAATACGTCCCACAGGTGGTGCAACAACTGTTTACACAAAGACACAATCGATCGCTTATCTCAGACCGTACTTAATCCTGACATCAATCCGCCAAATAATCATTAACGATGTACAGCCGAGGTCGTAGTATGGTTTGGCACAAATCATTTAATTAAGAGGCGTGCCGTCTGACAATTATCTGTGGCAAGATTACGTAATGCAGTAGGTAGGGTTATTACACTCGCAGACGCTTAGACATCAAGTGCATCTGGGCTTGACAAAATAATACGCCTACCTCATCGATTTAATTTAATCAATCCATGATATATTTGTTTCCACAGATTCTATAGTCTCATTTAGTCTCCTGTCTTCTATCTCTCTCTGTCTTTCTCTCTCTCTCTCTGTCTCTCTCTATCACTCTCTCTCTCTCTTCTTATTCCTACATTTCTATCAGCAAAGTACAACTTGAACAGAGCGGTCGATCGGTTTTTTTCAATACAAAATTTTCGTTCACGTCATTGACCGAACAATTCTTTCGCGTGAATATAACATTAAAGCAGCAACATTGATACGCTTCTCACGTACCGTCGAGTTTATTATTATTTTAATACATTTTTCTACGCCGTGCGTGAAGTAACATAATCGGGACTCAACAGAGAAAAGAGGAATAAGCCGGAAAGCTTCTCTTTTGCATAATAAACATGCTTAACCTGCGCTCATCAGAATCGTACAAAGAAATTATAAAAGTAAAGCAAATTTTAGCTGGATTATTTTCTTTGATCTATATAGTCTTCACAATGCGTCTCTCGATCATTTTTGCACATTTTTAATTAAAAAATAACGAGAATTCAGCTGATAAAGATCAAAAATTTAGATAAGATTGGTCACATCAATTTCAACTCTAATGACAGCGGCAATTAATGGCCAATTCGTGACTATGAAGAATTTAATTAGTTTCTGTACGACCAAGTAATTGTGAACCACTAACAAAAGGATCGAAATTTCGGGTTAGTTTCCTTTCTTTTGGCTTGTTGGTTTCTTTAGTTTCTTTGAGCCGAGCAGGAAGAAGAAGGGAATGACCTAAATCGTTGACTACTGCAATGAATAAATTGTACTTGGAGAAAAAAATAAATAGGACATATAGTCTATAATGACAAAATGAAAACAATACAAGAAATGGTTTCAAAGTTTTGAAATTGCAAGTTTAAGACGGAACATTTGATTTTCTTGGCAAAAACCTTCGTAAG
This sequence comes from Gryon sp. ZL-2020, assembly GCA_022817425.1. Lineage (NCBI taxonomy): Eukaryota > Metazoa > Arthropoda > Insecta > Hymenoptera > Scelionidae > Gryon > Gryon sp. ZL-2020. The sequence goes on from JABFPJ010002654.1 coordinate 15,097, forward strand.
ATGATAGGTATTTTCGCGTTTAATTTTAGACTTGCAACTTTCTAAATCTACATTTTTAAATTATAATTTTTTAATCTCAATTCAGAATTATATCGCATAATGCATAAATATTCAAAGATGAATATGCTGCAGATTTAAAAATGCTGTTATTAACATTGCAAATGCTTAATGAAAAATTCTTTCCATTATTTTTAAAGTAAAATTATTATTAATTATATATTATATAATTATACGTTCAAATGTTAAACAATATTGCAAACAATTGCCTGTCTTTTAAATTTGGTTTTGATGAAGTTATATTAATATGACAAATATATTTTATGTAACGTAATTCTATTTCACAGAATATTGCATTCAATTAATTATTACATGTATATTAATTCATAACAGCTTCACATTTTTCACCTTTATAATAATAATTATTGATTAATTTCTTTAATCAGCGCATCAGTTCATTATTCAGAAATACAACAAACAAAATCATCAGTTGTTATTTGATTGTTTCAAATATTCATTACAATAACTTGTCAATGCAAATGACGATTGCTCAAAGAGACAATAATTAGAATAACAAAGTGATTCCACATACTCTTAACTAGATTAATTCATCTAAATGACTATTTCATCTAAACGCATTCATCATTTGTGAATTACGATCTTAAGAAACATTTTCTAATATCTATATCGAGAATGTTACAATATCGTACATTTTGTATTTTGGTATTATTCTATGGTTACTTGCTAGAATTAATATTCGGGTTAGAGTAGGTTCTATACCGATAAAATATTATGCCAGTAAACCAGCACTGTACAAGAATTGGGCCAGTTGTTAATTTCCCAAAGGATAACGACGATTGATGATCAATGAATAAACAAACAAGAAATCACGTATACTATACGCGGTTCGTCAAAATCGTTAATCATTTTAGTCAATGTAGAATTACTTTAAATCTTGAACCAAAGATATCTCCGGTAAATCGATCACCTGTCTTAAATAGCATTAAAAACCATGGAGTCCACTTGCCTTTTTCTCTCTCAGAGTTTTCTCCAATGTTTTTAGTTTTCAACATGATAGTCTCGTCAATATATACGAAATAGTAATAATGTCTACTGCAGGAATCTTCGTGGAGAGTTGGCGTAGAATTCGAAGGTTACAAGTTGTGCGGAAAGAAATACGAGTGGCTTGCGGCTATTGGACGTTTGATAGAAACGTATGTTACGACTACTTTCGTGTTGAAGTTAAAAAGCAGTTTCGCGTTCGAATTTCAAAATGACAACTATTGATGTATGCTATAATAATTGACACACCATTGAACACAAAATAATATTATTCAATAAAATATGAAAAAAGAAGGACAATTTGTTGTGTGAATGAACGAGAAAAAAATCTTGGACAGCGTAAGAGGTTTTTAATTAATGATCAGCCGAGCCACTTGAAAGTTCTGATTTTATTTAGGAATTATAGTGAAACGCTCCTTCTAGTCGAGTGGACCATCTGTTGGTAGTTGTTAAAAATGTAGGAAGATTGCCGGATAGAGTAGAAGGAATTAAATAAGACGAGGAAGGATTATGAAGGAGGTCATTAGGATTAGCAGAGTACTTGTTATTGTTAAATAGAAACGAACTTGGAGAAAATTTGCTACAAGAAAATTAAAATTGCCTATTTCCAATTCTTCTTGTAATAGTTTTTAAAAGATTATTTCAAACCTGTTAACTGAATGTAATGAAAATACTTGAACTAGGACTCCTTAAATTACAGATTACTAATTTTACCTAATTTTAACAGTAAATTATTCTAATACAATACAAAATGCTATATATTTTTCGAGTGATAAAAAAACCCTTTCTACTTTCTATTTTGTAATATACATTTGCTTAAAATAAGATTTCAGAATTTTATTATTATTATATTAATATATAATTTTTAATTTTTCTCATTATAGAATTTCGTTTTGCTGATACACTTTTAAGATTATTCTTGCACTGAAATTCAAGTTAATCATCATGGAATAGACGTATTCGAAATACAACTTCTTGGATGTTAGCAAGTATGAAGCTGTAACTGGACAATAACTAGGACAGCTCAATCTGAAAGCACCTTTATTACCCTCATCATCTTGCTATAAGTAGTCCAAGAGGTTTTCAGTTGATGATGGCTTCAATGAATTTCAAGACCAAGAATGAATTTTCACTTTATTTTTATTATTGAAACAAATACACCATCACATTCTTATTTTATTATTTCAATTATACTATCATCAGAAAGTGGTTTGATCTTATGTTTCTAAGTGTCGAATCTATGATCTAAGAGTTGAATCTGATACAACTTATGAAGTTGAAATTTTTATTTAAAAACATAAGCGTACAATCATTGGAATCATCTGTGAGTAAAAACATATCAACCGTAGAACAGTTAAACTGCAAATGGAGATTAACTTGGTTATGATAAACTGATCATAGATAAATCTGCTAAATCAAATGTAAACTGTGCATTTAACCCTCATAGCAGTAAAAACTAAAGACAGATCTGATTAAAATGTTGATAGCAATCAGACTAACCAAATAGAAGAGACAAGAATCACGGAATTTATCATTCTAGTTTTATTTGTAACAAGGAGCATTAATGGAAACACATTTTTACACATACAAATAGATTATAGTATCTGTACAATAAATATTTCTTGGATATTACAAGATATAAATCATCAATTGAAACAATGAAAATTGCGTCACGAATTCGGCCTGGCTCATCGGAATGGAGTAATTCTATGGTTGCATCTTATGGTAGCGATGTTACAAATAGAGCATGACTACCCTTTACGCTTCGTTTTTATTTTCTACGTGTTTTAAAACATGATATCATGAAATCTTTTGATGGTAATAGTATGAGTTAAAAGCATCAAAAATTGTCGCTGTGATTATAGATATGATTTTTCTTTGCAAATGGATTGTAATGGATAAGTAATGCTTGTGTAAAAATAAAAATCATTTTATTAAACAATTTTAAATAAATAAAATATAGTTATATAGTAATTTTCCAAAAATGAAATTCGCTAAAATTAATTTTATTTTATTAAAAAATGTAAGAAAGATCATTCACGTTAGTATACTTCATTGATAAATTAATTGACATTTTCATTTTATAAATGATTATTAATTTTTAAACTTGCTAAACATTAAATACTATTTATTTTGTCAATACTTAAATGTATAAAATTATCGCTAACCTTTAAATAACTTTTAGTCATTTTTTGCAAGTTCAGCAAATTAACGTAAGCAACAACATTACTAATTATAATATTAGTTTAATAAAAATATCCACTAACATATGTTCCATGAACCATTAACAAATTCTTAAATAAAGCTTTTTATAAAAATATATATTGTCTAAATATGATAAATATAATTATTTTTTAATCCCAAATAAAAAGTCTTGTATAATTTAACGTTTCGAAATATTTTTTATTTCCTCATCAGAACTGTTTCTATAAATTGTAATTATTTGATTTTTCATATCCAATATTTTAAATTATGATTAAAGTATTTATCAACTTCAATATAATAAAATTTGGATATAACTGTAAATTATGTGTTCTGGTTTTGTTTTGAATTTGACTTAATTGAAGTTATTAG
>JABFPJ010002655.1:0-18722 GCA_022817425.1 Gryon sp. ZL-2020
TCTCGTCGGATATTTACTCAAATCCCATCTATCGTGTATAATGATAAATCTTAGATCAAATCTCCGACAGAGATCAAATAAATGATCGGTCTCGGCCCTCGTCCATCCATTTACCACCAAGTGTTGCACGTACTCAGTATTCGTGTACGTTGGAATGGGCACTTTTTTATTGAACTTTGCAAACGGATACTCCTTCGCGGCATCCGAAACCTTTCGCCAATGATGAAAGACCGCGCCGTCAGTTCGTGCGGGATTTGTAAAGGGTGTCCACTTCCAGGGTCTGACACTTCGCATACCCAACTTCGCCTTGGTCTGTTTGTATCCCGTTGCAGTGTCGGTAGGAAACAACGGTGGCAAATCATTGTTGTCCTTGTAAAGAAGTGCAAACACCTCCCGGTGCATTCCCTCGGGCCGCTTTGGCACTTTGTATTCATACTTTCTACGCGCCTTTTTATCCCCGGCTATTATTGATTCCTTTGTAATCTCCGTTGCCGAGGGCACCTCGATGTCCAGAATATCCCGCACGTCTGCCATTGCTCGTCCTACTTGTCACTGATTTACTCAAACGATCATCAACTAACCTCAAAATAAACTTTCATATTACAATTAATTGTTAGATTAAATCTTAGAGAATTTTAATATTAATTCAACGAAACTGAATGAAAGAAATATAGAATAAAATCATTTTTTAAATTAATGCATAATTGTTTGAATTAATATATTAAATGTTACACTTACAAACTCCGTGGTTCAGCGATTCAAGTTTGACATTTCGATAATAAACATAACCTCTTTTTCAACATAAACCAAATAAACAACTAAAAAAAAGCTGGGTTCAGTTACTGACTTTCTGTCTTTGTTGAAGACATTAGTGAGAAACAAAGACAAATAATGTATGACAAAATTTTATGAATACACATACGCTGAAAGTTTACTTAAAAATGTTCACTTTTGGTATTTTTTATGAACTTTTATTCTTTGTTTCAAGAAATATTACATATAAACACAATTAATTTCTTTAAAAAATAAACTCTTTATATTTTTTATTTTTATTACTTTATTTATTACTTTATTATTTATATATATTACTTTATTAATATATATTACTTTATATTTATTACTCCTTTACATTAAAGAAATACAAATTAATCAATAATTATTTATTTTATACAAAATATAATTATTTGCGTTAATTTAAATTAAAACAAAAATAATTTTCTTTCATTTTTTTAATAACAAAAAATTATTACACATTTTTGTTTCTTTGAACATTTTTATTAATTATATTTAATATTCTTAAACAAAAATTGTATAATAAATATTACAAAACCAGGTCAGTGCATTACTTTTATTTTATAAGGTTGGTACTCTCTGAAGAGGCAAAGATTCATTGTTGTGGCACACAGACCGATGCTATTGCATATATTTTGTAAAATCGAATGCGCACGCGCACATATATATACATATATAGCAGCAACATATCAAAAGCTTATATACAATCATCGTAACGTTTGACACTCTACAATTCAAGATCCCTCGTTATTGTTGATTATTTTTGATCCGTGAACTTTTCTATGTGCCGGCTTGAATTTTGTGTATTTGTTGTCATAACGTGTGACCTTCGATAATGAACTGCTCAAATAGTCGCGCAAAAATGCACGTCTTGTCTTAAAGACAAGCCAATTTTCTTGAAAAGAGCAATAAAAAAAAAGCGAAAGATTTTTGTTCATACTTTCACAATTGCCATTTGTATGGTGCATTACCGCATGCGGCGTGGGTAAATGTACACAAAAACAACACGCCAGTGTGTTTGTTGAGAAACAACAAACGCTCAATTAAAATTATCTCTTGTAAGATTCGTTGACGTTAAATAATTGAGAAACAAACATATCATTGAAATCACGATGGATCGAACGAGCAGAGGTGAGTTGTTAAACAAAAATCAATTGTCGCGTTTCAATTGATTCATTCAAATCAAATTGTAACGAGTCAAGTGCAAGGTACAGTCATATTGCGAACTGCATTATTATGTGGAAAGTGAAAGTATTTGTATAATCAGTGCAGCACATACAATTGTATATATCATTTTGATGTATGTTTACATTTGCTCATTTTATAATTAAAAGCAGCAATAATTAATTGTATATGTTGTTAATTATGTAACTTTGATTTATTCTTTCTTCAGTTCTTTTAGACTTTAGTCTTGGAAATATTGATTCGTTTGAAATATAGAACATTATGTATTATTTTTATATGGGTCACTTTTGCAGTTACATATTTCATTCTTTAATAAATAGAAATGTTGCGTTTAATTTTAACTGAAATTGAATTAATTAAGTGTTGCAATCGCTATATTTTGGCAATTCATTGAAATTGTAATCATTTATTTATTTTGATTGGCCATTGTAATTGTATGACAACCAAATTAATTTTGTTTAATTGAAGTATTTGTTTTTAGGAATAATAATAATTAAAGAAAAAAGTATTTAAATAGATTAATCTTATTAAATTATATTGAATTAACTAAAATACAATACTTAAAATGATTAAACGTTAACAATTGATGTGTTATTTTTTAATTAAATTTGTATTAATATTTTATTGATAAATATTATTGCAATTAAATGGAAATTTTCCAATGACGAAATTACATATATAAATTGCAGATAAAATAAATAGAAATTCAGACCATTTAAATTCTTTTTCGAATATGGCAGGTAGAAAATGCAGCTGAATTTAAAGATAAGAATGTAGAACTGAATAATTTGAGAGATTTCTATTGTAATTTCGGAAAAAGAATTAAACAGAAATGCATACCTTGAAACTAAATTTAGAAGTTCTTTCGTAAAATATGATAATACAAATTCGGAGATTATCTTCAACAATTTTTTCATCTGAGAACATTTTAAGAAACTAGACAAATTCAAAAACTCTTTTACAACGGAAACTTTTGCTTTTTTCTGTTTGTTTATTTCTCTTTTTTCTTTATTAACTTTAGCTAACCGAAATCAAATTTTAATTTGAAAGGTCTTAAATTAAAAAATACAAGTTATTCTTTTTCTATGTTAATCCAAAAATAAAATTAAAATAAAATAAAAATGTACTGTTTTTTGCTGTATTTGCATTTGAACGACAATACATGCTGTATTTTATGTATATAGTAAATGACAGTTTTTGTTTCATTTTTTCATTGTTTTTGGGAAATATTTATTTATTTTGCTAGAAATAACTTACTTTTAGTCTAATATAAAATATAAAAATCCAAAAGTAATCAAGTTAACTTACCAAATGGATACCATTGTAAATTGTAAAGTAACTTATAACTTAAGTCATTTTTCAACTTTAATTATTTTCCCTTATTTGATATTAATTTTTGATTTTAGATTATCAATCGCGATACCGTAACATGCGATCATACAACGCACCAGCCACCTCGAACTTCCAATCGTCTCTGCTGTCCGAAATTTCTACCGATGAATCACAGAACTTTGTTCTACATTTGTCGGAAGCTTCTTCGAAGGAGGAGATGTCGTCCTTACAATATTACAAAGACCAAGCGCAAAAAAAGATCCAAGTGAGCAAAGTAATTGTAATCAGTGATTCAAGTGAGTCAAGCTCCCCCGAGAAGATGAAGCGCAATTATTTGTTCAGCTATTCAGACAAAAATCAACGTCGCAGTGACAATATTATGATTCAGGAATCATCGTCGAGCGACGAATCAAATAGTGACAATGAACGAATACAATTTTCCGACAGCAATGACGCGCGCGTCAGCAATGATAATCAATTTAAAATTGTTGCCAGAGTTGGCGCGTCTTCCGAAGAAACAATTTGCACGAATTCCGATGACAAAAGTTCAAATCACTCGCTCGATAAATCACACATAAGCGCGACTCAAGATTCGCCGGACCGACGAGTCTTTAATGACGATATCTTTACAAAATATAGTGAGACTAGGTCTAAATATTTTGTGGATGAGCCAGCAGTGAGCTGTAACATAACGCACCGTAAATATCAAACAAATCACAAGAACATACGACCAAAAAGGCCGTGTTTCTTCACGGATATGAAAAAAGCGACGGAATCGACGGATAGTCGAGCCGACACGAAAGGCTCTGGCTCGTCCGAAGAACATGAACAAGTGCAATTGAAAAAGACTGCGCCGTTGGAGGAGTCAAATCTGGAAACCGATGTTACACATATTACAGCAACGCCACCAGAGGCCAATAAAAAAAACGAAAGTAGCAAAGATGTGACGGAAGTGCCGCCAGTTACATTGTCTGAGAGAAAAAAGAAGCAAATTGCTAATTGGCTTTTAACAAATCCAGCAGATTCTAGAAGCGCCAGCTCGTGCAGCAATGTTTCAGATGGAAAAAAGGATGATAGTTCAGGGAACAGTAGCTTGGAGCGATTTGAATTGTTGTACGAAACGCCGAATAATAGAGGAAAAATCAAGCAAAATAAAAGTGTACAACATTTACTGACTGATAAATCAAAGGCCAAAGGATTGCAAACGACTATGGATAGGTACATTGTGTTATTAATTTAAATATTTAACTTTATTTAATTGTATTTAATTGGCTAATTTAAAATATTAAAATTGCTGTTTTTAGATTTGTAAAGAAAACAAAAACGCCGAAGGAATGCAGAACTCCACAACAAGACAAAATTATGGATCCGAAAACGCAAAGTTCAAAAAGTTCTTATGTTACCGGGTCGGAGAATTTGGGACTCTTGGATTGTGCTGATGTGTTGGATAGCTTATATGGCAGTGAATGGCGAAAAAATGCAGACGTATTATTTAAATGCTCTGAGCCTAGAAATAAGCCGGTTTCAAAAATTGACAGAGCAGTTCAAACCGAAGTGTAAGTTTGATATTTTTTATTTATAATTACTATGCTTTAATTATAGTATTTGAATAAAATATGTTAATTACTTTTCAGAAAGAAGAATCCAAAATCGAAATATCAAATGGTGTCTGTATCAGATAGCGAATCTGAAAATGGAATAATATGTAAGTTTGATATTAATGTTATTCTTATTATCCATATTAATAAAATTGGTTATAACATAAAATGCGTTAAACCTAGTAATAATAACATTGTATCTTATTGTTTGAATTTTTAGCTTGGAAAAATAAAAAAGCTCAAACGGAAATAAAACGAAAGCCATGCAAAAAACTTGATAGCTTTATTGATGATCGTGAACCCTCAGATATTAGTGGAGATAGTATTTATCATACGGCTATTACAAATCAGCGATATTCTACAAACAGTGAAAAATCCAAAATTACAAGTTCTATTCCAAAAGATGTTCAACGGTATTTATACATTTTGTTTTAAACAATATTATGAAAGATAGCATTTCTTTTTAAATTAATATAAATTAAAAAATAATGAAAACAAAATTTTATATGTATTTATAAATAATGTGTAATAATACATTTTTAGCATATTATCCGAAATTTGCGATCCGGATACTGATAATGAAGAAGACGCGAAGAAAGTAATAAAAGCTAAGCCCGTTAATAGAAAAAGACTCGTGTTTACCGATGATGATTCAGATGGATCGACTAGTGAATTTGATCCCGAAGATCAAGTTTTACCAAAGCCAATGCCAAAAAAAGGTATGTAATCATTTATGGCAATATTTTGGACGTAAATAATAAATTAATTAAAAAATGTAGAAATAGAAAATGAGGACTTATTTATATGTATTTCAGATTTTTCAAAAGTGCCATATTACACACCAAAAAGTACTTCCAAAACTAAAAGTTCAAACTCGGAACAACGAGGAGTAAAAAGTTTTCTCGCTTCTTTATCATTAAGCGTACCAATGTCGGAGACACATCCGGAAGCAAAAATTTATAAAGTTAATTTCAAAGCAACAAAAGAAGAATTAAGTCGCAAGTTATTCTGTCTTTACAATGAGCATATTTTTGATAATAAGTTGCCCGATGATACACCTATCGAATGGAGTGTACGAATGACTGGAACCGCGGGTTATTGTTACAATAAACGCTCCATCAAGAGTTCAGGTGGAATCACAAGATCATCACGAATACAACTTGCTACGAAAATTATTGACACTCCTGATAGACTACGAGATACTTTGGTGCATGAAATGTGCCACGCTGCTGCATGGCTTATAAATGATGTTTCAGATGGTCATGGACCGTACTGGAAAAGCTGGTATGATTTTTAATTTAAACAATAAATTGATGTTAAATCAAGCCTTTAAAAGTTTAAAATTATATAACTTCAAGAAATTTACAAAATTAGTTTAATAAACTTTAAATTAATTAAATACAATAATGAAGTAATTAAAGTAAAACTGAATTGAATTTTTAATTAAAAAAAAATACAATTTACAGGGCCAACAAAGCGATGCGGGTCTTTCCTGAGTTGCCGGAAATAAAACGATGCCATGATTACAAAATAAATACAAAATACACATACAGATGCACCGGATGCGGCTATAGGTAATTTTTTGTTTAAAAAATATTCAAGAAAAATGCATTAAAAATGTAAATACTACTATTTAGAATCAAAAATGCATTGAATCATTTAAAATTTAAAAAGTCTTATTTGTGAACATATATAATGTATTTATTTTTAGTTTATTAATTTATGATATTCTTATAAGTTATTATAAAATACAAATTAACTGAAATAATTTTAGTATTGGAAGACACTCGAAGTCACTGGACACGGAAAAGAAACGCTGTGGACACTGCTATGGAAAGTTTGAAGTTTTAATCAACAAAACCATGAAATCGGGAACTGTGCAAATGAAAACGCCATCGAGATCGAAAGAGCCATCTGGATTTGCATTATACGTTAAAGAAAATTATAATTCAATAAAACAAAATCGACGAAGCATGAAACATGGTGAAGTAATGAAGATTTTAGGTCAGCAGTTTTCAGCCATTAAAATAGCGAAAAAATATGACAATGTTGAGCAGAACAATGTTGACTCTTCAGATTTGTAATTATATATTTGACCTGCTGTTTAACTGATAAATTTTTATCCACCTGATTTATAGTAACGAAGACTGCCCATTTTTTATTTTAGAGAACATATTGTACATTTTCTACACATATTTTATAAAATAATTATTTAATTAATCTGCATTCTTTGTTGCAGGTCATTCTTATAAATTATATAGTCTTGCACGAAGTTACAAAATAGGTAGTTTTTTTAATATTTATAAGTAAATAAAATGCAACCGTTTTAAAGCGCGCATATCTTTTATATTAATTAAAATAGCATTTTATGATAAAATAGATTTTTAATGCAACTAAACCATATGTACAAAATATAATATGTACTGAATTGTTTATGTAATGTTTATTTTTATATAGCTGAAATAAATTTACAAATATACCATGAAATTAATAGCTTTTATTGATACAAAATTGTACAAGTCGGTTTGAACAAACATCATTCATTAATATTTCTATTGCAGCATATTTACAAGTTCAAATTGACGTTATTAATTTGATTCATAATTCTTATTATATCTACTTATCGCTCTGTCAAATAAGTTCATTCCATCGGGAATTTCTACTGTTTTCACTGTCGTTTTGCATACACCAGTGACACTTTGCACTATTTGAATGAACTGTTCTGTCGTTTCTTTTTCTTCTTCTTCGTTCTCCTTCACTTGACTCCAAATTTCTTCCAACTCCTCCTCGTCGATCCGGCACTTTTTCAAGGGTGGCTGGTCATCATCTTCATCCTCCGACTCGATCACATATATGATGGAACTGTCGTCGTCGGATTGAATTGGGATGAACAGTGATCCACTGCTTGGTTTTCGTCTTGGCTCCGTTTCCTCATCAGAAGATTCATGGAGAAATACATCATAGTAATGCTTTTGTCGCCGCCTTTGAGTTTCATCATCTTGTGCAGTGAAACGCCGCAACATTTCTTCTTTTATATTTCTTCTTTTATTTTCTTCACCATTTTTAGTGGTTTCTGCTGTTGTTTCGACGTCACTATCCGTTTCTTCAGAAGAGGATAACTCATCGTCGCTCAATTCTCCGTCAGAGTAAAAATCCAAACAAGCAACCGGAAACAGGAAGTTTTTCAAATTGTAGTTGAAATATTCCATTTTTTCAAAGTGTAATTTTTTTGTATAACTTTTTAAAATGTACTTTTCGTGTCTGTTTCAAACAGAAATAATTTGTTTGTTAATGATTCCATTTTACAATTACGTCCGCTTTTAAAGGGTGAAAAAAGTTCTAGAGGTGGGAAGACTTTGTTTCCCCCATTGGAATCATTTTCTCTCATAGCAAATAGGAAATGATTTCTCCCCCCTACTCCACTGAAAAGAGATAAGATTTTTTCAATGCACCATATTTTTTTTAAGTGGGGATTCAAAGAATAGAAAAGGGAAATGATTTCATCACGTTTTATATTTTTCAGTATTCTTAGAAAACCAATTTTTTATAATTATTAATAAATTAATTAATTAATAATACATTTCAAATTATAAGATTGCAAAAAGTCTGATTTTTATTAAAAAATGTAACTTTTAAATTTTATTTAAATTTGATTTAATTAAAAAAATATATATAAAAACATTTTAATTTACTTGCAATCTTATTATTTAACAAAATTATGTTTCTGACATATTTTTTTATTTGATTTTACATATATTTTATATATTTATATATTTGCATATACACTTTCAATTATACTCAGAAAAATTCAGTGTTATTTTACATTTCTTCATAATTTTGATAAATAATTAAAATGTTATGTCTATGTAAATCAAAAATAGAGTTGAATTTTACAATATTTAATTATTCATATTTATTTATTTCAAATATAACATTTCATATATAAACTTCCAGTGATGAAAATTCATAGTGGTTGTGAAATATCTTATATCCTCTCATGAAATTCTGAGGAAGCGAAATTCAGATAATATATTTTTGTATGTTATACATTTTTTATAATATTGATTTAATAATTATTTTACACGTAGTGCAAGATTAATATAAACATTTATGTTTAAAATTGAAAATTTACTAAACTTTCAGTAGTACAGAGACAAATGCAAATTATTTGAAAAATCTAAATTTTTCTCATACATACATACCTAGTTTTGCTTACACTCTAAAGAAATTAATATGTTCCGCATAATTAACTTTCAATATTACAAGAGAAATAAAACTATACATTTGCTTTTAATAGACAAAGATAAAGCTCTTGACAGTTAATCATGGAACATACCAAATAATGGTCTATATTATAGAGTCGATATTAAAAATTCGTCGAATATTTTTGTAATTGTTTGAGGAATATATTTAACGATTAGTAGATTATTATTGAATGTATATGTTATTGATTTATAAAACGTGTTGATTTGATTTCATAAATAATTTTGAAAATGTTCATCTAACTTTTAATAATGTTAAGTTATTTTTCATTCATTATTTAAACAAAAAAATTAGATTTTTTTTATTATTCTGAATATTAAGATTGTACGAAAAATATGTCATTTTGAAATCCTTGGAACCGAACCCCCATTTTCCCATATAACTTTAGTCTCGTATAACGCGATTTCGTACAACGCGCTGTTTTCTTGGAACCAAACTACCGCGTTGTACGAGGGATACCTGTATAATATGATGATTATATTATATTATTTGTCAGAAATCCACTGTACATGTATGATATACCCTAAACATTGTATACATTAATAAATAATAATATGTGTAATGATTGCAAATTAAATTATTATCAATATCAAATTAACATATTTTTAAAAAAAGATAAAATGAAAATTAAACAAAATATAGCTTAATGTTATTTTGTTGAAAGTAAGAAGGTAATAAAGTAATACAAAATCACCTCTAATTTTGTTAATAAATAAAAATTAAAAAATATAAATTTGTATTTCATTGAACGAATATAATGTACAAATTATTTTTATTTAAAAAAAGAAATAAATAATAAAAAACAAATTTTTACTTGTTGAAAAATTGCATAACATTGAAATATTTAAACATTTCAAGTTTGTCTGTTGATTTAAATAATACATTTTAATGCATATTTTTACTAATATTTTAATTAAATTATTTATTAAATAATTAATCATTTGATTTATAGTTTAAATTATATAACTCTAACATACATACACATTATATTAAAAGACACAAATCCTACAAAATATATATTTATAAATTGTTAAAGTAAAGCAGTTCAATCATAACTGAAAAAATGAAAAATTTTTAACTTTCAAATTAAAAATGTAAACAATTTTTTATTAAATCAATTTATATATAATAATTTTCGAAAATAGCGTATGACTAATATAATATTCTGTAAAATTTTACTTTTAACATTTCTGGAAAGTAATAATTAAAAAAATATTCAATCTTAATACATAAAACTAATCACGATTAACAATATTCAATTCAACCTAAAACCAAAGAATTATTACACTATTTGTTTTCTTAAGAAATGTTGTATGCATTGATTTCAATGCCTTTTTTCACTAATCCGATAAAGGCTGTACATTTCTTTACTTATCAATAACACTTGAAATGTATTTCGGGTATAGTTTAAAATAACAATAGCATCTTATTATGAGATTATAATTTACCAAACCCTTGTAAACATAAACAGGTATCCTCTTTTGATTTCATGTTCAGAAATTCATTAAGATACACTTTCTGTAATTATATACACAAAACAAAGCAGGTATGTTACATACCTTTATAATTTATTGTTCTTGACTTCTTATAGACTAAACAGGTTGACAAAATAGTCATAATCGTTTGTCATAATATTACTTAATTGCATCTTATAAGAAATAAATTTCACTTTCATTTTATTTATGTGCCAAAATTGTAATAATTTCAGGTTTTAAATTATTTATTTATATATATTTATAATGTGAAGAAACTTTTATTTGAAAATTACTGTTTCTAAGGATTTGTTTATATATATTATACACTAATTAATTATAAAATAGTTTTCCTTATTTATTTAATAAAATATTATATTACATACTCAATTATTTAAACATAGTAACAAACAAACTATTCTAAACACTTCCTAAGTGTAGTGTTATACATTTGATTGAATGAAATTTGTCAATATATGAAATAATCCATTTGTGTTAATCTTCAATTTCTTTATAAATTATCAATTTTTCAATATATTTTGACTTTTTTCCCTTAATATTTCATTTTTTCATGACTTTTCATTTTGTTTAAACTAAAACTGTTTAGATTACGAAAAAGCTGACAATCCATAAATGTATCGACAATTCTGTTGAAAGTCGAAAATTCATGAAACAAAATGATGTAAAAAATGGAAATTTTATAAAATAAACGAAACCATGAAAAAATCGAGAATTCAAGAGCAAGATACAATAACCACAATAGACTTGTGCTCGAAATTTGATCGAAATAGTATATTTCTTAAAAATTATTATTTGATGTAAATTCACAAAAATACGAACGAAATTTTATTAAATATAAAATTAGTATATTTGTTTTATTTAACTTTAACTAACAAATTAAAATAAATTTTCTTATTTTTAATATTTAGAAAGAGAAATGAAATTTTGTGACTTTTATTATTTTTATGTGTTTTAAACAATATGTAAATTTTAAACAAGCTTCATACACATATCTTATTGATTGAAAAAAGTACGGTATTGTTTTCCTAAAAGGTCAGAAGGGGTCAAATTTGTCCCTATTGTTATAAAAGTCGCATTTAATTAAAATATATTACTTATTTTGGAGTTAAATTCGTATTTTTATTTTTTTCGTAAACTTTTTAATTAACAAAAGTTCTACAACTTGCTATCTAAATTTCAATAAGTGCATAGTCGCCCTCAAATATGTGCATATGCACTTACAACATTCACTTTTATTTATAAGTAATAAGTCGTCCACTTATTGGTTATAAATGAATATATACTTAGAAAGAGTGAAATTTCACATATTCAAATTTAAATGTGTAATTTTTAATAAATTTTTTAATTGTAAACAATTTATTCTTGTTTTTATTTAACAAAAAACTATATTAAATGTCAGTTTTTAAAAACTAACATAACGCTGTTTGAAATATAGAAAGGTCAAAAATTGGTCAAACCCCTTCCGCCCTTCTAGGACATATAAAAAATATAGATGCTACGGATATATGTATATGTATGGGCTATATTTTTTGTCTAAAAGTTGGACAATGATAATGGCATAGCTATTGTACTTATACTATTAGTGTTATATCCGTGTGTGAACTTTCAAATGAAAAAAGTATCAAGAAAATTTTCGATTTCTAGAAAACTTCAATCAAGCGATAAAGTTGTTCGTTAAGATAAAGTAATTTTTTTTGCACAAGTTCTGAACATTTATTTATCACCGTGCAATCTCCACTTATTAAGAGTATATACACTGCGATAAATCCTAATAATTATTATATTCTAGGGATGTAGCGATATAGAAGATATCACATAAAAAATTAATTAATAAGTGAGCAATTTTGATAAACAAAATTACAGAGTTAATAACAGTAAATATGTTAATTAATTACGTATAATATCAATTTTTGTTTCATCATCACATATAAAATAAGCAAAACAAAAATAGTTTGATTGCTATAGTTTTATCTACTTTATCTATATTTTCGTATAAATTATCATAATGAATCGCTGGAATTAAAACAAAGAATCAATACCTGTTTATTTCTATAAAGGTTTGGTGAAAAGTTACAATATGATAAGAGTCATTATTGTTATTTTAAGCTACCCAAAATACATTTTAAGACTTAAAAGTTATTAATCATTTGTGATTACTATATATCGATTTTATCGGATTAATGGGAAAATAAACTTGAATCAATGCATACAGAATTTCTTAAAAAAACAAATACAGTAATATAATTCTTTAGTGTTATTGCTGACTCGCATTTTGTTAATCCGACTTCGGCATGTGCATTTTATGTGAATATATTTTTGGAAAATTATGACATGTCAAAACATTTAAAACTAAACTATAATATATCGGAATATTATATTAATCATAACGCTATTCCGGAAAGTTATCATAAATCTAAAAATATTTTTACAACTTTTTATTTAGTAAGATAAAGATTTTCTATATACAATTATCTATATATTTTAAAAATAACACAAATTTATATTATTATATTTCAAACATTTTGAAAAGGGATTTATTAAAAACAACAAGCGACTAAACAACTAACTTTTTATTTTCTATGTAAAATAATATAATAATACATAATTGTTTAATATTGTACAATAATTAACACTTCATCGGTGAACCATCAGGGTATTTCGGTGATTTTGGTCTGCAAATTTTTGTTCTTCCATTAGATCCATAAACAAGGTTGCAAGAAAACGTAAAATATCCGCAAGTTGAACTTTTAGTATAGTAACGATGTTCATATTTTTTTGATGGTTTATCTTTGTCATCTAATTTTCCAGCAATGCTATTTGTTATCGTATGAAATACTGGTTTCTGTTCATAGGCATTTTGTTGATTATTCCTTGTTGTTGTTTCTGGTAAACTGTAAACAAATAGAAAATATATGATCAAATAATATAAAATCTCATTCCATGTGAAGGGCATATAATTGTGAATTTTTGAATTGATCAAATATTTATTAATCATTTTCAGATTTCGAATGAAAGTAAATGTATAAAAACCTTCATTTGACAGATGTACACTAACTTCAAATATTTATTCAAAAATGAAATAAAAAATAACATAAATTCATAACGACTTATTATAAAACTATACATCAGTACTTATTGGAAACGTTTGAAGAAAATCTTTTTATTCTTATATTTATATCAATTTTGGCTGTCAATCAAAAGCGCCAATGACCTTTTTTTAAGAGGTCATCATAAGCGCCAAAAGGGTATATATCAAATGCGCCAAAAGGATTTATCAAAAGCGCCATAAATATTAAACACAATTTTTGATAATTATTTGTTTAAAACAAGTTTGTTTGGTGTCCTATAAAACGTAACGGCAGCTGTTTAAAATAGAAAATTGTATTTGAAAAGTTACATTAATTTTTTAAACAGTCGCCATTTTTACGTTCTAATAAAAAGTTTACTTTTTTTTATGTTTATGACCCCAAAAAATTGTTAAAAAAACAATAACATATTTCGATTTTGTGTTTTAGACGAATTTACGATAAGCTACGTTATATCGCGTTACCACATTCAGGACTCCATTTTGTTACAAAAGAAAAAAAATTGTATGAAAAAATATAGCGTTGCTATACAAAGAATAATGAATCTTATGCAAAATAAATTAATGCAATATCTTTCTTCCAAATCGAGAAAAAAAAACATATTATTAGTATTTTTTCATGTTGAAAAGGTGGAACCTCCCCTTAAGATTTTAGTAAATAAGTGTGAATAGTAGCTAAAACCCTTTTATTGTTCATATTTTAAAATTATATTTTTGATATATTGTCCATATATAACCATATATTATTAATATATGGTCAATATATTGATCCCAAAACAATTCTACGAACAATATATTGGTAAAATATGAGTCAAATGAGGTTGTATATGAATCACACACGAGAATCTTGGAAAAAATCTTTTATAAGGAATATTCTAAATGTTTCACGAAAAAGTAAGTCAATATCAGTAAAAAATTATGCAACATCAATGAATATTTTTTTATAAACTACAATTTAAATAATTTATTTATTTTTATTGGCGCATTTGATACAGTGATTTTTGGCGCTTATGATACATAAATTCTGGCGCATTTGATATAGCATTTTGGCGCGTTTGATATACTGATAAAAGTCAATTGGCGCTTTTGATTTTCACCGTTGATTTTTGTTCAAATTATTATTTAATTTTAATTATTATATACAAAAATAATTTATCTTATACAAAATAATAATTACTTTATTAATTTAAATTACACTTAATTTTACATCATAATGCATTAAATTGTATCTAACGAAACGATCAATTATCTCAAGAAATAATCTTCGGAACAACAAATAAAAAGATTCATTTAGTTGTCTTTTGTGAATTATTTGATGATGAAAGATGAAATAAATGAAATTATATTATATAATTAAAAAGTATCATAAAATATATGAATGAACAGAAATATCTATATCTTAAATGAATGAATTTTAATTTCTTAAAAGAGATGATTAAATAGGCACCTACGTATGGAATAAATTTTGTTTAGTTAAACAACATACTTTAATATTTGTTGTAATTGCTTGATTTCTCGCTGAAAGCAGCACAATTTACCACGTTTTGAATACTTTAATTATATAACAGGATAAGCAAACTTGTGATTACAAATTTAGTCTAAAATAAAAAGACTTACACAGTAAAAAGAAGTGTTTTATTTTGAAACACTTACACGTTTCGTTTGATGTAAAAAAGATGTATGTTAAAATTTAAGATACCTCCAAATGTTTTAAAAAAAATTACTACAAAAACGTTTCAAATTGAAACTCTTGTTTCTACTGTGTAAGACTCGTTTATTAAAAAAGCAAAATTATTATATACATTGATAAAATAGAAATTGAGCCAGCATTTCCATAAATAAATAAATTTTATCTGGAAATCTGATTCCGAAGATTACTTTATTTAAAAATCAACCGTTTCTCGATCTAAATTTCCGTGCATAGTCTTTGTAGATAAACGCATTTTATTTAAAAACAGAGAAATTATTGTTTAAAATAATTAAATATTAATTTCTTAACAGGAAATCATTTTTTTAATCTTGTTAGTGTAGATAAATGTTGTTTAAGTCGTATTTATTTAAAAGAATGTTATGTTAATTACCTTTTAGCTGATTCGGAAGTGCCAGTCATATGATTATTGTGATTAAATTTAAGTGATCTAGTTTCTGAAGAAGCATATTTATTAAATTTATTTTCTCTGAATACTTTTCCTCGAAATCCGGGAGGTATAGTATAATCTGCTATAGTTTGGCCGGGCTCTAGAACTTCCTCTTGTAGGAAAGTAGTGCTGCTAATAGTTTGATTTGTATCGTTATGACTATCTGAATCATCCATATTTTTTACAAATGTACTTTTTGTTGATGATCCATAATCATCATATTCATCATATTCATAATCGTCTGTTTTCGATGATTTCGGAATATCAAGATTGGCAGATTCATTGGATACTTTTTTCTCTGTTTAAATAATGAAATTTTGACTCAGTTTTGACTATTAGCAGAGCAACTATGTTATGAAAATAATTTAGTGTAATTTTTCCAACACGAAAAATCTTTGTCGGATTGGAATTTACAAGGGTTTTAATTTTTAAACAAAAGAGTTTTATTTTTTCTTATTTTATACAACTGCAATGAAATCAAATTTTGAGAGAAATTATGGCGTTAGTAATTCTAATAAATTCATCGAAAGTGCAAAGAGAATCAATTTTACATTTTTAATACAGGTAGATCAATATTATAGAACAAATTAAGATATTTTGTGTATAAAATTACGTTTTTTAGAGTAATATCTGTGCATATGCGGAATATAATCATCATTTGATATACAAAATTTTCTTTGTTAACTTAATTTTGTTATGTTTTACAGTGAACAGAGACAATTTGTGCATATTCTGATATTACTACAAAATGTATTAATTCTGGAAAGTTTATGATGAATTCAAGTGGCAATAAGAAATTGAGTGTAAATTTTTATTCTAAGGGTTGAGATTATGATATTTTTAAAATTTTTATCGAATTTGAAATATATTTATATATTTGTGGTAGATTGCGCTGTAATCAACGAAAAGATCAATTATTTTAATATACTTTCGACAGAAAAAATGTAAAAGGATGTAGTGTCATGAATATACTTGTAGGTACATTCATGACCAATTTTAACGCAATTTATCTGTTATAAATGTAATAGAAAATGAAATTTTTTATGATACAGTTTACTTATTAATTTTTTGGTTGCGAATTAATATACATATAGATATAATGTACTGTAATTCCATACCTTGGTAATTATTATTTGAAGTGTCATTTTCTATATTACTCATTGAAGATTCGAGAGACATTGCAGATAAATTTAATGGCTTAACATTACTAGAGAGATCAGACAGATTTGCAGAAAAATCAATCGGTTTTCTGGGAGCTGTAATTCCACCTCCAGACCCAGCTTGTGCCGCTCCATTATATGTTATTCCATATTGAAAGGAACCTTGAAGTTGTGATTGCGATTGACCTGTATAAGTTCCGCTTTGAGCTACTGCGGTTCCTTCACCAGAAAACGGCTTTAATCTTTTCTCCAATTTTTCGTCCACTTTCATATATGGCTGAAAACCTATCTGGGCTTGGCTCGAAGTACTTCCTTCACCATTTGCCTATATTCATTTTTGATTAATTAATATGAATCAGTGTTATAACAAAATTACAAGAAGTGTTTTAAGGGAGTACAGAAATTCTATTAAATGCAAATTTATTGTGTATTTTGTCTGTATTTACTTGAGCATCTGCCATTCCTCCTTTTTCGCTAGCTTGAACTTGTGAGTTAGATCCGTGATTCCATCCACTACTTTGAGCTCCAGTAGTTGTAAATCCAATATCAGAATTTAATTTGACTTGAGTTTGACTTTTTCCATATCCACTACTGCTCTGTGCGCTACTAGTAGCACCATCTTTATTACCACTAACTTGGGTTAATGAACTTTTCGTAGCATCATTTATTCCAGCTTGTGCTGTGAAAGATCCAGTTCCGGAGTAGCTACCGCTAACTTGAGAATTGGATGCACCATCTTTGAATTTACCACCAGCTGAAGCAGATGCCTGCGTGCCGGTTGAAGTTTGCTTCACGGAACTCTCAGCATGTGAATCAGCGTTAACATCAACACCTAAAATTTTATTATTATAATATTAATATAAAAAGAAAAAAATAATTCAAGTTCACGTAAATCAAATATATATATTTTATGAATATAAATCCAAAGAAATATGTATTAAACCTAATTAATTACCCGGTACACGAGATTCAGTCCCACTTGGATAAGTTTGAGAAACTCCAGAAATTAAGCCAGGCTGCTCACCTATCACACCAGATGTAACTCCACCAGGATAATACCTACCCACATCTTGAGGATATTGTGTGATGACACCTGATGGACCACCTGTAATACCTGGTATAATACTACCAGGATATTGTCCACTTACACCTTGAGTTACTCCAGAAGGCTCACCAGTTCGACCAGGAATAACTCCACCAGGATATTGACCACTTACACCAGGAATTACTCCAGGTGGAATAGTTCCAGTAGGAAAAACTCCTCCAGGATATCGTCCATAAACATCGGAAGTTAAGCCGGAGGGACCACCAATTCCACTGGGAATGACTCCACCAGGATATGGACCAGTTACACCTTGAGTAACTCCAGGTGGACCACCAGTACCACTTGGAATAACACCACCAGGATATTGTCCAGTTACACCTTGAGTTACGCCAGATGGACCACCAGTTCCACTTGGAATAACACCACCAGGGTATTGTCCAGTTACACCTGGAGTGACTCCAGATGGTCCACCAGTTCCACTTGGAATAACACCACCAGGATATTGTCCTTGAGTTACGCCAGATGGACCACCAGTTCCACTAGGAATAATTCCACCAGGATATTGTCCATGAGTTACGCCAGATGGACCACCAGTTCCACTAGGAATAATTCCACCAGGATATTGTCCATG
>JABFPJ010002656.1:0-18717 GCA_022817425.1 Gryon sp. ZL-2020
ATGATGCTTAAAAAAAAAAAAAAAAAAAAAAAAAAAAGAATAGCAATTCTTACATTCATTTCACCCACGTTATATAACTCTCAACTATATCATTTCAGAATCTTCTTACTTTGATTTATCTCCATATATATTTTATATTTAAGTTTAATATCTTATATAATATAAAATCTAACTAATATATCTAACTTTAACAATAATAATAATAAAGTGTAGGATATAATAATTTGCAATGTATAGACTAAGTTTTCCAGATTAACAGAAGTTCTTTCACGACTAATTAAAAAGTCATTAATTCTTTTAAAATCCTAGGAAATTCCTTTGAAATATTTTAGTGTATCTAATTTAGAAATTCGACTCATTCAGTGACTACCGTTTCACTGAATAGAGTCGTCTACTAGATACTTCCGAGTTTGAAGTATTTTTGTCAGTGCCTATATCTGATGCATCTTTAGGTTTCGATAGAAGAAATTGAACGAGCGCAAATGTGAGTTTTTCACTCAGCAGCCAAATGTCAACTTTGTTTCAAACTTTTTCAGATTAGATTATTACAAGATAATAACTTTAGACTAACAACTTAGTTTTCTAATGTTATTTTCCAATCGGAAGAAAGTTAATGTAAAACCTGTCTTGAGTGGTGTAAATTTTGCAGATGTTTGTGTATAGGTTAGAATAGTTAAAGGGGGATGAGAAGGCATGCGGAAAGATGCTCCAGTAACGTCGTGGTGGAATCGCGGGCGCAATATATTTTGCTGGCGTACAAAGCACGTGCTAGGGGAACACACATTCCATACGCAAACCATCGCTTACAGATGGTTGGCAAGAGTCATGCTGCAAACGGCTAAGTTGTGGCCCCAGCGCCACACGTATACACACGCATAGTGTGTTCGCTTCGTGTTACACGCTCGGCTTACACACAAGTTCATTCATGCAGTATTGCGGTTCAAGTTCGAAGGACGTGTGCACGTATAACGCAACTGCTTTACGAGATATACACCCGCGCATCTTATGCCATTCTGACATGTACATTACACAATCGTATACGTTTGTCAAAAGAAAAGCCAGAATGAAACAAGTTGACTTTTAGTTGCATGCCTTTTGTCCATAAATAAATCATTAATTACAATATTCAAAAGACTTCTAAATAAGTAAATTCTCATTTATGGAGAATTTAGTTTGTCAGAGAATGTCATAATTAACGTAAACATGTTGCGTTATTATGTAGTATTCATTGCGTTAGCACAAGTCATACGTACAAGAAAATTACGTGTCGTGTCGTCAAAATAGAAATTTAAATTAATCCAAATGATGTTTCTGTAAAGCTCGCACGAAGCAATGTTGATTAGATTTTATAAGCGTAGTTTGGAATGATGGTTTTGAATTGGATGAGATTCGGGGGTAAAAGAAAATTGTCATGACCGATAAGCTATAATCAATTGCATGTAAAGGGGCTGGAACCTTTCACAGACATGGAATAATTGTTAATATCAAAGTGATGGAAGAAGGCTAGAATTTCAGGTCAAAATAAGTAGGCTGAAATAAAGAGAAATTTTTAAGTAGAATATAATACTTTTGCATTTTAATTATGTATCCGCCAATATTCTCACACGTATTCGTGTGTTGAAAAGTTCATAAATGGAATAAGAAAGACACACTACAAAAATTATATACCAGATTAAATTTGCAATATATTCGTGCTGTTAAACAGCTTTAAATAGTTGTATTACTTTGAGATAGTTTTATTTTGAGTGGTTTTGCAATAAAAAAGTGTTGACCCAAATATTTGGCTTGCAATTTATCATTGCAATAAAAATGGCTCCTTGCGAGAAACTGGCTTTACGAAATTGAACTGGTTGCATTTGAACAGGATATTTTGGTTACGATTTATGCCTAAACCAGTGACGGTCAAATTTCAATGGGACTTTCTTCTTCTTTATTTTGCATGCTTTTTTCGTTTCTGTCACCCTGCAAATGAACGTGTCGGCACCTTTTTCCGATAATTTGTATATAAATGTATATATATATATATATATATATATATATATAAACAGGTTGCGTTCGCACTACGTAACACAGATAATCGCTCGGCTAGTGAGAGAACTGCACCTACAAGCGCTACTATGACGTGGACTATATATACCAAACTGATTCTCGAGAAGGCATTTGACCTAAGCAACCACCTGCTGTTCGACCGATGCCGCGTAACGTATCTTTCATTCGTTATCCTTCTCTTTCGTTCGGTGAAATCTCGCGTCGTTCTTTTTCGCGATATGTATACGAATGCGCATGGCATCATGCCGTTTCTGGTTCGGTAGATGAAACGAAGTAGTTATGCAAGCTCTCCGATCCAGACGTTATTGAACGATGATTCGATTTGTTCCGATCCTCAATGAACAACTCATGGTACTGTCTATAAACGAGAATGATTCATTTTCTCCACTATTTTTATACTATTTCAGAGATCAATTCCACTTTGTAACTTGTGTTGTAAATTAATTTTAAATTTCAACTCAAGTCAAAATGTCGATGATGTTTATTGCAAATGACGGTTAATTACAAGTAAAAGTCAAAAGAAAAGTAAACAAATGCCAATCAGTATAGCAATAACAAAGGATAAGGCAACAAAGGTCATTTATTTTGTTATTTGTTGATTTTTACATTAAATGATATTGATTCACCTACACTCTCATTCTTTATTTTTCATTTTCACTTCGATTTTCCGATATAAGATTTTGGTGAGAATATTTATTAACGAAAAGATAGTTTGCTGATAATACTAACGTCGTCACTATGGCGCCATTGGGTCATCAACTCCGCACACAATGACCATAATCCCTAGTTTATAGCCACCATACTTAAAGAAAAGAAAGACAAAAAAATTAACGAGCAAGGGAAAAATTTTCCTTTACGTTGATCAAATCTGATAATATTGATTATTTGACATGTTTTGCGCGTTTACCATTTACGTGATCGTTCATCAAGGTCTTAATACCCGGAAGCAAAAGGGGAAAACAATTACGGAACTTACGGGTTCGATTAAATGCAAGCACGAAGAGAGAAGATTGCGTGGTCGTATAACGGCGCTACTTGGAAGAAGTGTCATGTGCAGAACCTAATGGCGGAATCGCGCTAATGGTTGGTATCATAAACTGTTGTGTATAATGTGGCGCAGACAAGTTTTCGCCTAATACAGTACTTTGAATGTTTCGACGAAGATTTCGACGAAAGTTCAATAAAATGAAAATCGACGGAGCGTAACGCTTAATTGGTTCAAGATACGTGTCCATATTTAGATTTGTGTGTTGCGGTCGCGCGCGAATGAGCGAACGACACAAACCAGACCGGCGCTCGCGAGATTGATTAGGGGTCCTGGGCGGGCTCGAGGTGCATCCAAGATTGGCACGTTAATTAATTGTGCATCATCAATTTGTATTCGGCGCTTCGAGATGTTAATTAAGCGCAACGCAAAATTGGTATTCGCCGCGAGAGGGCGCGACGACAAATAAAATAGAGAAAGAAAATATATTTTCGAGAAAAACGCGACCAATAATGGAATCAGCAATCAATACACGTCGCAGTGGTGTGTCGATGATGAGCCCTCCTATGCCAGAATAGGAGGGCTGCTTCTATCGGAAAGTAATTACAGCGCGTCGGTAATTAATCAAATTCCGCGCGAGAATGACGCGACGGAAAAGATCCCAACCGACGAATCCATTAGACGCAACGCGTGGCTTTGGACTTTTCGTTCGGTACTGCAACATTTCGCAGGCTAATTGCGAGACCTTCCTTGTCGTTATGACAAAGAACCTTTTCTTCTATCCACGACCCCGACCACCATGACGGATCAATGACACTATGAAACTCTCATCATATTGTTTGATTCGTACAAACAATTTCTTTCGGAATCTTTAAAATATTTATAAAAAATATGAATCCTGTTAAACCGTCCACAAATTAAGTGAATAATGATTAGTTGTTTTATTTTTATAAGAAAATGTGATTGTATGAACAATGTAATGATACAACTTGCATAGCTCTTAGTAATACAAATATCATACTCGTTAATTGAAACAAAAATAACGATACAATCTTTGTGTCCCACGTTAAGGACCGTTTCGAAGTATCAATTTAACCGATACATAATCAACCTACCAATTTATTATTTCCCACAATTTTGTGATTTGGATATCTGCGCATTTAGTTGTTTCACTTGTAACTAATATTTTTAGCGGTAATTTTTTCTTCTTTGCAGAAAGATAATATATAACAACCAAGGATTAGTTTAACATGGTCATTATATTGCTAAGCCTCGGGAAAGTTTTCAAAATTAGAAGAGTGGCTTTTCAGTGGTTATCTGCAGCGCCACCTACGCGTGCCACCAACGTCGATTCTTGGGAAGGTCCATTGTCGCGATTATTTTTCATGCACGACGGATGGTTACGTGAATTGTGAACATAAACTGGGGTCTGATTTTGCGCCAAGTGCATTGGAAAGTTCGCCTCACGTAGGCACCACAACCTGCTTCTCGCTCGACATCAATCTGCCTACCGCTTTCTCTGTCAAACGCCTTCGGTTTTCTTCAATTGCACACGCACCTCTAAGCAAGGTCTTCGTCATTTGTTGGATAACATTAGATGGTGACAGTTTTTCAAAAAGTAATTTATGTTTGGGCGTAACACAAATTGCAATAACTGACAAAACTTTTTATGTATCATTAAAATGTTCGGAAAAAAAAAGGTTGCACTTTAATTCAACTTTGATGATGATGAAACTTTTGATATGATAATTAGGGTATAATAATGATGGTTCATTATTAGTCGGGTGGTAATTTATTTTTTGCTCAACTTTTTGCTGAAATTTAAATAATAATGCAAGGCTTTGGGTTGAAGACTTATTTGTATAGTATTGAAGTTTCACGATACATTCTGTTACATTTTTAAACTAAACGTTCAATAAATCTTACATAGAAACATACAATTTTTTTCACACTAAACATTTTATCTCATTTACGTCATTATAAGTTACATATAAGAGCACAAAAATGTTCTAAATACAATGTGTTTTTATTTTATAAAATCCGATTTAAGTGAATCTAACGATTAGAACGAAATTGCTAAAATGAAGTTGATTGCGTCAAAAAGAGAGGTTGATTTTTCTTGACGCAAGTTTTCCACGAAGAGCGTGACAAAAACTGTTCATCTAATAAATTAAAGGCTCTGATTTCAGACGGGTGAAATTGCGCTGCTTTTCGCGATTCGTATTTCTAAATGTCATTGCAATACAGTTCACACAAACAAGCACCAAGAGAAAATGCCATCAATTAAGCTTCCCTGACTGTTTGTGCAGATGGAATATCTAATCTCGCGAATTACGGTGTCGATTCGCGTTATTTATTACATTTTACGAAATGCGTCATAATGACCGTGGACATTCATCACACTTTCGTAAGCCGGATGGGGTCTCCAACTTGATCACTTTTGGTTTCATTTCGTGAACGAAAACGAGAGAAAAGCAAGAAAAAAGAACGATGAAGAAGGGGGGAAAACCGCCTGACCTCGGACAATTTTCTTATTTGACAGTAACGTTCGTCTTGTAATCGTAGCCGCGGGCGCAGTCGACGATCACGTAGACCGCTATTTTTGCGGTGGCGGCAGCGGCCGAATGCGTTTTACGATCGGCGATCTGTTTCTTATAGCGTTATGCATCATCAATTTGAGGCCGCGTTTGAATTGAAATTCGCGGTGTTTTTGTCAAATTCCAGCCCGAATGATCGATCTGGAATGCGAACAGACGCGCTAACGCAAAACGAAAAGGCGACGCACCTGCGAACCATCCACTCAATATATACACGTGTAATTGAGGCATTGCTGGTATTAGAAATCGTTAACAAGTATATAATAACGTTGCGTCTAATCAGCTGTCTTTGCAACGTGTCATCTTATTCAATTATTGACTCTTGCGAAGGAATGTTTGTTTAAGCAACGGAAACAAAGTTTACGCAAATGTATATCTGAATAAGAAAGTTATGCTGCTTTAAGTGGATGCATATTAATTCAATTATCGATTTCAAAGCTTCAAGATTGGTAGTTCGTTTATTTTTATAATAATGCGTTTTGCGTTAATTATATATTGTTGCATGGAATTCCATTTATTTCAATAATTTGTTTAGTTTTCAACAGACGGTTTTTTGTTAAACAAATGTTAAAGAATAGAATATTTTTCATATATACTATATCAAAAATTAATAACAGTTAGTAGGTGTTAACATTAGCTTAAAGTATTTTATAAAAATGCAATAAATATTTAACAATCACGAGAAAAATGATAATAAGCTAACTAAGTGCCATTATACGTTAATGAAAAATACTTTTTCAACTTTGCAATCAAAGGTAAAATAAACGAGTTGTTTCTACATTATGTAGAATTTCTCGTTTAAAGTTACATCTAATTAAGTATTTTTAGAAACTTAATGACTGATATTTACTTTACATTAAGAACAGTGATTGATTGAACAAATTCAATTATGTATCATCGTTTACTAGGTTTCTTTCCCATTTTTTTATGAAAGTCAATTTATTTCAGACTTTCATCTACAGTGAGAGACTTTAATAAATTCTTTCCTTGGCAATTTTAAAGATGTAATTTTGTTCTTCAATTTACTTTATAAAAAATAATGAAGTAAATAAAAAGTTGCCAATTCAATATTAAATAAAGTAATAACGTTAATTTAGAATAAGCAATAAACAAATTTCATTAAAATTGCGAAGAAAAGCCGACTTTACTTACAAAAAAATGTACTTACAGTTTTATTATTGAAAGCATGAAATTATGAATTATAATCTCGACTTTGTCAAAAGGGTGCCAAAAGGAAATATAGTTCTTTGTGCATCCCTTTTTCCTGAGAGAAGAATAATTGCGATTGTAGAAGTGCGTGGGTACGACGATCTTAAGGAACAAGTTGCGCGGGGGGACTGCGGCCGATTCGAGACCCGCATTCGTTGCGGACGCGTTCAAAATGTCCGGGTCTCGCTATCAGATATTCGTTATTCACAATGAGCCCTTGTGTACGCCCGTGTTTTCTTCTCATTTTCTATTTACGAGTACACGCGCCTTTTTTAACAACGAAAACAACTAAGCTCTTTCTTCTTTTTCTCCATTCCTTTTGTCCATTTTGCAAAGAAATATTTTTGATGTAATTTGAATAAGTCAAAAATTCCAATATCATCTATTTAAAAGATTAAATTATTCATTTAAAGCAACTTTTCACCTATTTTATAATATTTATTAAGGTTTAGAAAATAATATTTTAAATTTCAATTGGCAAATAAATTTGTTTATTTCATTCACAAAAAAGGCCAAAATCGATTAATTACGATTTTTCGGCAACTAATTAATCGCTGTTATATAGCGAAACGAATTTGCTGAGTCAGTGAAATCATTATTCGTAGTTGGGCTGTGTTTTTCTTGGCTGGGATGTTGCGGCGGTCCGAGAGTATTTAAATAACTGGTTTTTGGACATTTCGGACAACGCCGAGCGCGAATGAATACATTAGCTGAAGCGCTGCAAACCGATATTTCACCGTTGAATTTATTCCCGGCCGCTCGCGCGTTGACACCGATGCAAACATTGTATTCAATTATGCAACCCGAAGAAGACGTATCCTCGGCGGCCGCAATATTTCACTCGACGCTTTTTTCTCGCACTTTTTTTTACCATTTTTTTGTCGTTGCATCCTTGTTTTCATTTTTCTTTCTCTCTTTTCGTCTTTTGGCCCCTCTCCTCTTTCGTTTGACTTCGAACAATCTCTTCTTTCCTAGATAACAATCGAGCATCAGATTCGGTCTATCTCGTAAATCTCGACTCCTTTTCCCGAACAAAGCGAAGAATGCGAAGTCAAGTGATCTCGTGAGGACGACGATGGAAAAGGCACCTCGAGGCGACGATTCTTTTCTGTGAAAGGCGTCAGCCGCGTTTATGCACGATAGCCGACGTGTTTCGGAAGCTGTTAAATCGAGACACTCTTTTCAGCCGACGCACATTCCCCCGCGTAGATATATCCTTCCTTTTCTATTTCTCATACTTTCACAGTTTATAAACGTTGCTTTAAGGATGAAAAAGATACTCTTTCCCCGGTGATTTTATAATTTATATTCCGTTAACGGAGTGTGGAAAAAATTCTCCCGGCGTTTATTTTCTAGTGATTAGTAGTTTGTTAAATTGATAAACGTTGACAGGATTCGTTTCGAGAGAACGTTTTATTGCTCGGACATTTTCGGCGATTGTACTGAATTTTAATGAGCTCTTGTTTTCACAGGGTCGAGGTTAAGTGGAATATTGATTTGAGTTTTATGCGTGGTTGTGACAACGGTTCACTACATTGTTTGGTCGGATATGATGTTTTATTGTAATAGGCTTATGTTTGTTGAGCAATGTTGAAGAATTTTTTTATAGTTTGTTCATTCAAACTTTTGTTTCCTTATTAAAATGATGTTTCTCACATTCAGGAAGAAATTATTTGGATAAAATTCACATTTTTCCTACTATAACATGAGACTTCGTGAAAAGTACTTATTATTTGTTCATAAATAATGAAGACTTGCTTTTGTTTAATCGCAATAATAAACACAGTTTATAGATGATTTTTTCTTTACTTGTAATTACTTTATACAATATTCCATCGAGAAATTATTGTTGTCGATTGCAAATTAAAAAACTACAATCGTCTTTAGCTCATAAGCGGGAGGTACTTTTAGGGTTGAATGAAAATGATGCGCTATTATTGGATGTAAAAATAAAAATAAAGAAATGAAGAAAGAAAGAAACGAAAGGAGGTAAAAAAGAGCAGGTTGTGAATGCGTCTATTGCAGAACTTGTTCTCTCATTGTCAGTCACATATCACAAGCACGCGACAGGTATAACATTTCTAGGGGAACAAAAGCGGACAATGAATTGGTCACGAATGTTTTGAGACTCGTTGTCAGGACGGTATAAAGGTACGGGATACGATCCTTCGAGGTGCTCCAGTTTTTTTGCTCGCAACTTGACCGGGGCCTAGACTCGGGAATTGGGTTTCCTAGGAAGGTCTTGTCTCACTCTTACATCCAATCGATGTAATGCAGGCTGTCTCGCTCGATCGTCAGAGTCTCAAAATACGCCCGAGCAGAGCAGCCACGGAAACTGGTCGGCAGCCCGAGAGTGAGACGACCGGCATTCCATGGAGTCCGTATTAATTATACCGGAGAGTGCCGCGAGAGCAAGTGAAACAGCCAACAGACAACTCGGCCGCTGTCTGTCCTTGTCTGAACTGGGGCCGAATGCCCAGACGAAGACTGAGAGCCACTTCTCTCCGGCCGGCCACGTTCATCCACATCTATTCCCGCTCGGGATTCTATCGGCGTATTATCTTCACTCGATTCGCCCGTAATCATTGTCTCGTAAAAGTTGCGTACCAATTACTCTTCTCTGCGAGCCAACGGATTCCACGCTTCCACCTCAACGACCGATTTTGCGCAGCAAATTTTGTAATCATGTTAAATTATTGTACAAACAATATTCAATTTCGTTACGTAGTTGTTGGTGGATAGAAAAATTTAAATTATCCGCACCGGTCAAATCAATAATTATTCTTTCGCTTCATATCCAGAAAATTGTTTCAATCATTTTCAGTTTAACATTTTGCAATATATACAAGTTTTAAGCATGAACAAGCATTATTTCCAACGTAATAAACATTATAATGCAAAAAAATTTGCATTTCATATGAAAAAGAATAATAAATAAATGCAAAGAAACACTACAGTAATATACTTTTAATTTGCCTGCTTGTATATGTTATTCTTGATATTGTGAAACCTTCATAGAGACTGTCTTGACTTTAGTTTAATAAAAAGATTTTTTTACATTCTCGTATATCGAAGAAAAAGCATTGTGCAAAAATATATACCCAAATTGCAAATAATACAACAAAACTGCGATCGATTCGCAATGCAACAAGAAGAAAAAAGAAGTAGTCTCAACTCCACTATAAACAAACGCCTCCTGAAACCATTTCCATCGGCATCGAAAAGACTCACATTGTGTGCGAGTTGACAATAATTTTGCGCATAATCGTGGCTCATCTGCTCCGACTTATCTGAAATCGTCCGATTCAAAATAATCCCTTGATGCAAATTTGAGCGTATCGCTTGTTGCCATTGATAAAACCCACTTACGTACTTTGCAATAAACGTCGCGTCGGTCACACTCGAACCGCAACTTGATTATAATGTTGAACGAGTATTCGCGTTGCTTTTTAATTGGCCTATGCAACATTGTAAATAATTTGAAATTCCAAAGCATATTCCAGTTCAGCGGTTGTATTTAATTATTTATCATTGATATAACAACCATAGTGCGATAAATTAGTATTTATTCAAATGTTCAAACTATTGTAAAAATTAACAAACATTAACATTTCAATGATAAATTGTTTTGCATAAATTATCTAATTAAAATTACTTAAATTACATACTTAATTACACAGCATATTATAATTATTAAATCACGAACAAAATTGAATAGTTTTCTGGTAATATCGATTATTTATTGATCGATGAAGTTAATATGCAAGAAGAAAAACATGAAGCGTAAGCTGGTGGCAATGAAAGAGTCTACTCAGGGCCATTGTTTCATCGGGTTTGATTTTGTCTCTCCCGGTGCGCTCTTGCGTTTAACATTCTTTCGATATTTGTAGCGAGATCATCATTCGCCTGACAAGGAAGGCCGGCTCGTTACTGTCGCTTCTTGAATAAACGCGCCATTTTTGTCAGTAAAATTACTCTTCACCGTTTATCCTCGGAATAACATTAAGCGGTAATGGTCTTCTGTAAATTTTCTGCTATCTGTCAATTCCAACACTTTTGATATTTATTCGATCAACGTGTATGTATAATTATTTAAAGATCAAAAGTGAAAATAAGATTCTGATTGAATTCAAAGATATAATACATTTTTACACTTACATTTATTATTTTTGTATTCACTTATCGATAAAAATGTGATGAAAAAGAGTTAACTCAATAAATAATAATAAGATCATCATAAATCCTTTCTGGTCCTTTAATTTCTGTAAAGGGCTTATATAAGGTCTTACAGAGATTGCATACGTAAATTTGATGAAAACCATTGAAAAATATATCATTAATTGAATACATCTTATTCAATCTTAAATGAAAAGCGATTTTCAGATATATTTGTTAGTACATAAGCAGATAATCTCTAGAAATTGTTTATCCTATTCAAGGTAATTTTTTGTTTATATGTTATTATTATTTTGTTTTAAATTGTACTATGATCATAATATAGATCTACATGATCATCTGTTTGATTCTAGGACGATTATTATTATTTGAACTGAAGAATTTCCATGTTACATAATCTTTTCCTCTTACATCTTCCCCTCTTCTATATCCTATGATGTGATCGATACGATGACAACCAGTCAGATTGTCAGATAAATCATAAATCTCATAAGTCTGTTTAAGATTTGATCGGTCGTCAGATTGAAAGGTGTGACTGATCATTACCATTTCTACAACTACTCGGATACTTCGTTTGAGATGGGATTTCGATGTCATGTCGGTTTCAACGTTGCTATGTGCTTACTCGCAAAATTTATCGATATTAATTTATTGTTCTTTTCTTTTCCGCACGATTGTTACATGCCGGTTACACAACCAACAATTAGCATTCAATCAGTCAGACACTTTTGGTCTTAATGCAATACGAATGAAATGATAATTGCTTTGAATATCTTTACATTTGTGAGAGTTCTTTGACATTTTGTAAATGTTGACGAGCAGGAAATGCTGATGTTGAGCTGCATGATTATGAACAAACCTTTTGTTTACTTAAAGAAATGATTTACTTTCTAATATAATAGTGAATGAGACTTCACATTTTTTTTCCTCGCTAACAAATTATTATTGTTTAAGATTTTCTACTCCACTTTTAACAATGTCCTTAAATTGTTTAGTTCTAACAAATTTGTTTTATGATTATGACTTTACAATGACCAGTGCCTATATTTTAGACAAAAAAAATTCTCAAAACGCTATAAAAAATGAAAATTTCTGCCCAAGACTCAGTGAAAACACTTTATGGCTTTACTTAAGAACGTAAAACATATTTCATCAAATTTATATTTCATTTTTTTTAATCTTCTCTCTATTATTATTTATTAGTATAACCCAACTGTCAACGTCGTTTCAAAATTTTCATTTACCTTCTGTGTTAACCGTTTTCTAGTTTGCCCCCATATACGTCTAGCCGTAAAAAGAAGCGAGCACTGAGAAATTACATATTTCTCTCGTTCGCCACGGCCGACCTTGAATTGACCTTGGTTGGTTTTCACTCTTAGGACCACCTAGTTGGCAATTATGTAGTCAAGAAAATTGTTAACACTAATTGCGTCAGATTACGCAAAACGGTATCGTTCTTTGCCTTTGTTTTCTTCTCTTCATTCTTTCGCGTTTTGTTTTTGTAGGTCTGTTTCGGACTTTTTCCTTTTTAGTCACTGTTGTTTTTTCGACTGCTGTATTTTGTTTTTTTTTTCAATGTGTCTGTAATGATCCTCAGTTCATTTTTGTATACATTTGAATATTATTTTTATTTTCATTTTGTTTTATTTATCTTTTAAAAACATGTTTCACTTTTTCATTTACAGTTTATGTCTTTGTTAATAATAATTGTTTTATTAATTAAAGGTTATTTTTATTTATATTTACATTTTACATTTAATGTTGTCTTTCTGTCATGTTGCAATGTTAAAAAAAAATTGTTCTTCTTTCTCCGTTCTTTTTATCTAATGATTAACTATTTTTGTGTTAGTCTGAGTTTGTTTTGCGCGGCGCCAAGCGCCATTTCGCGTACAAGCTACTGTCGTCTTAACTCGATGGCACCGGCATTTTGCGGTACTTACATGGGATCAGGATGTTGCGTGTGCTGGTACCGAGCGGGCCGAGCAGGACGCGTGATTCTCGGAGCCGAATGGCCACGCGAGCGCTCCGGGCGAGTGCCTCTTTTCTTCTTCGCATGCTCCGCGCGCCCCGCGAACAATCTTGTTCTCATCCCCGCGTAACGTATCTCCTGTGTGTTTATATCCCCAACCTGTCCGCCATTGCGCGCAAAGTACTCTTCATAACTACGCTTAAATTTGAGGCTATCGAGCGGCGTTATCCTTAAGCGCGTTTATTATGTTGGCAAAGGGAGAAGAGAAGATGCATGGATATGTATGTGTAGAAAATGCGTGGATTGCATGGGAAAAGCGTTGCTAGCATCTAACCGGGTATATCACGATGTTAAAGAGAGGCACTGTGTGCGCCGATCGGGCAGAATTTGAATGCAGCTCGGAGATAACGTTGCCAGTGAAAGTTGTTGCGATGGGAAACGAGATGCAAAGTTTCAATGTGGGAAAGTTTGGCCTGAAAAATTGAATCGTTCGGACGATTCACGTGGGGGTCTTTTTCAGCATTACCCAACATTCTTCGTGAAATTTGCCGTTATTTTAACGAAAAAACGCTGTACTCAGACATTTCCTTTAAACTTCATTTTTGTATTTCTTAGAAATAAATCTGCTTTTTTACGAAACAGAAACAAGGTGTAACATAAAATAACAAAACTTAACATCTCTACTTTTTTTGTACAAAATTTAATTCATATTAAAAACAAAGTTTAATACTTGTAAAGGCTAAAAAAAGTCCCACACATCCTAAAACAGCAATTGAAAAATGACATATTCATCAACATAAACGAACATAAAAATCCTAAAATAACTTTTCGTGGTATTTCCACGGTTAAATGACCTATTATATTTGTTCATTAATTCTTACACCATCGTTCTTCCGCACTTTTCACATTAAAACGCATTTTCTTCTGATTGATGTTTCCCTTTGTCCATAACTTACAAGCTATAAGCATATCCACATGTCAACGCGTTCAAATGATTAATATCACATGTCCATCGATACCTGGCGTGTCAAATAAGAATTTCAGTGCACTTGTGACCCACACCTGGTACTTTTCTCTTTTTCATTCTTTTTTTCGCTTGCTATTCATGTTTTTAATGCTCGCTGGCTGGTGTTTTCATCAAATTAGTGGTATCGTATTTTCTGCTTTTCATTTGTCCAGAGGGGGCGTTCTTGTGGAAGTAAACGGAAGTCGGATATGAAAAGAAAAAAAAGGGAGGAAAAAAAACGGAAAAAAAGGGGCAAAACCGGCCGAGACACAACGTCACGCGCATGTGTTCCATGGCAGCAGAATGCCGGCGACTGCCAACATTTGCACACGCGAGCGGCAGTCTGCCTCGCAATACGGTCGCGTTTCCCTTGACCGTCGGATTATCTTCTAATCCCTGGTCATTACGGTCTTTATTGTGAAACAACCGTTTCAATTCGCGGATTCATTAAAAAACCATTTCGCTATTTTAGCGGTACCATTTGCCATTATTTAACACTTTTGCGTACCGCTTTTCTTGTCCTTAAAAAAATCTTTTACTCAATAAAACGATTTACAGCAAGAAAATTGTTAATTTGCTTGATTTTTTGATTTTTTGACGTTGATTTGATTTATGTATTTTGAGTTATACATATTTATATATAATTAGATGATTATAAAGAGGAAGTATTCGTGATACGGGATATTGATTGTATACTGAATTTTTGAACTAAAGCTATGGAAGATTGATATATCATGTTAATGTAATCACATTCAACTTTCACTAAATTTTTTTTAAATTCTAGTCAGATACAGATATCGTATGAAAAATGACGTATCGAAATACAAAATGTAATTAACATGTTCTGAGATATACGTTATATACTATTTCCGTTGCAAACAGCATTACAAAAATAGTCAAAGAAAAAAACACGTACTGAACTTTATTCTACAATCATTTTACAATTTTAACTTATCGACATTTCACAATCAGGCAGAAATTTTTTAATTACAATTCAATTATTGTTTTTGAACAAAGAACAGAATTTATGCTTCACTTCTGAAATATTTCTCAGAATCCTGAACCACTAAAAGTATACTTTTATAGGTACCATTGGCACTTTCGTGGAACGATTTTTAGCACTGCTCCATGACCATGCACATTTTGTTATTTTTCTCTTTCCGTTGCTTACAATGCACCGTTCAACAACTTGCAGTCAAAATAATTTGCCCATTTAACAATATTTATTGTTACACCGCAATGCTGTCTTTTTCACAGTCCAGCTGTTTGCGATATATGTCCATATGCCACACACAAACAAAGTCAACAGAAAAAAGTCTAAAAAAGTGGAAAAAGGGGTGCAGAAGCTCGTTATAAAACAAGAATTTTGCGCAATTTGATAACAATCCTGTTCTAAAAGTGCGCACCTCCGAAGCTTACTGTTTTCGCGTAATTTTGGATACGCGAAAAAAAGGGACAGTCGAATGGACGCAAGAAAAGTGCGCGCTCGCAAGAATGGTGGACCCCGTCAATAAAGCCGACGGCAGCAGGATGCTCGAAGGCGTGGACGATTTTTTGTTGAGCGACTGAGAGACAACGGTTAGTGTTGTCTTTGTCGCACGCACATATAGATATATAGATATATATATATCCACCTGGTTGAATGTCTGGGTATTGTGCGCTAACAAAGATACACTTTTCTACCACATTCCCGGGCTAATGGATAATTAATTTTTGATAAATCGAGCCGTCGTGACTGGCGTGTCTGTGCGCGGCCTAATTTGTGTTTTAATTTTGTGTAAAGAACATGCTCGGCGGCTGTTTTGGAAAAAATGCTCCATCTTACGAGAGAAAAAGAAGAAAAAAATGTCGCCCATTTTTCAGACGTTGAAAAGTGATAGGGACAAATTGGTCTAGAAAGCATTTCCATTAAGCAATGAAAACGACCCTTTTGTCGGATTTCGGGTTAAGCATATTTTTGTGGGGAAACATTGGGAAATGAAGAAGAAACCTTTGAATTCATTTACATTTTCGACGGAAATGTTTTATATGTTCGCTACGAGATGCAGTAGTGAATGCTTGATTTATTGTTCAAATTCCTGCGGATCATGTAAAATTGTTAATGTAAAGAAAACGTCTGATTTATTAGAATTATTAAATTTCGAAAGAATGGACTCTACATAAAATGATTTATCTCGTTTGAATCGAATAGACGCGAATGAAAGGTTTCTTAAGATTCATAAAATTTGAAATCATTTCTATACTTAGTATAATTTTCGAATATCAAATCACCTATATTTATCTTGTGTCTTTTTCAAATCTTTCTTCTACGTTTCGAATAAAGTATTAGTTATATGTTATAAATAAAGATAAGACAATTGTTTGTTTTTGTTAAACATTTTGTTTTGGCTCAAAATGTTGGACAATTTTGATCTTTGTTGTATTAACCTTTTTTTTCAATAACTTTGGATATAATAATTCTTCGGCTGAAATTTGACACGCAACACCCATCACAAAAATTCCTCGTCGAATTTACGAAAATCTACTAAATTTTTCTCCCATGCCACGCCGATCACTTTAAATCGTCGACTTAGCCTCCCACCTGATATAACTCAGGGTATTTATTCGGCGGGACTGGCTCGCTCGCTGACCTCGGAGCCCTTATTTACAATCTTAGACAGGTTCAAGCGGCAGAAAAACGTAGCTGGGGTTGAAGCCCCGTTTCAAACCAGCTAAGAACTTATAACACTACATATTCTCAATCAAAATTGCAACTCCAGACTTTAGTTCATAGTAATCTAAATTTCAACAAAATTAAAAAAATTTGCTTAATATGAATTTATAATTTAAATACAATTATTTCGATAAAATAAATGAAGATAAAAATAATGTATTGTGTAACGTTTTATCGATTAAAGTTAATTAACAATGTAACAAAGTACATTGTCTGCACCAAAACGTGATATGTATTTATGTTCGCGGTATCAATTTGGTGTGTCTATCGCCTTAAGAGGAAGTCACCGGGAAACAAGGAACCGGACATTATCTTATCCAGATATTATCAAGTCGCTCTGTAAAACAGCCCGTGGTGATGGCCGACTTTTGTTGGTGCGCTCACGCGTCAGTGTACGCATTGTGGTCCCTGTATTTATGCAAATTAATGACTCACTCAGGGGCGCTAGTAACTCGAAATATTATTATCATTATCGTTCTTACTATTATTATGTGTGTACACGAACATAAATACTCGCGTGTTAACCCCCTGCACTGTCATTTTGCTGAGTTAATATAGATGCACGTTAACACTTGCGAAACTCACGAAATTTTCAAGGGAAAGCCATGCTTTTCGAACGTTGTATTTGCTTTACCTGCTTGTACCTTCTACCAAAAGGTCAACATTCCTTTGTTATAACTTACTGTCACTTCCCTTTTACATTCGGCCCCTCCAATATAATATGAATTCAAAGAAAAAACACCTGTTTATGAATGTGACCTATTCAAACTAATAAGTCAAAATTCATCGATGCTTGGGTTGACATTTTGAATTTAGAACACGTAGAAAGTGTTGTTTTTAGCAACACTTTTCATGTTAACATTTTTCTTTCTTTTTTTTCAATCATATAAACGATTTTCTTCTTATTGATTTTTCACAATATAACAACAAAATGATTATTTATCGAGAAAATATTTTTAATATAATTTAACACGCTTAGAACAGTTGCATCAATATCAAAAGATTCCTTTTATGAGAAAAGGATTTTCCAATCACATATCGGCTGAAAGGAAATACTTTTAGGACAAAAGTATTATCATGTTATCAAGTTTCCTTTTATTATGAAAGTAAAATTGTATCAACATGAAATGTTGATTATATTAAAATAATGCAATTGACTTTTTATGATGAAAGTGACACAGTATATTGCTTTAATGTAGCTACTTAATTAAACTTTTTTTAATTGCTTTGATTTAACTATTAATCTAACTATTTAATATGATAAAAAATTGAAACAAATAATTTGTTCTTCATTAAACAACAGTTTCAATTTAAACTTATATCACATCAATATTGTAAAGAGTTATATTAGAGGTTATGCGTTACAAATCTATCTATCACTTACTTTGCAATATTTCGATGTCTCTTTCGGACAGCCCACATTCACTTGCAACAGTGTCCATTACTCAAAAAGGTTTTAATATTACAGTTAAAATAATTAATTAAATAAATTCCGAAATGATGCAAAGTTTGCAAGAATAACTACGTACACTAATTTCGAATCAAAACAAACCGATACAAAGAAGAATCAAAGTATGCCGTTAGATGTCACGCAAAAAAAGTAAATCCTTTTATCATAAATAGAAATCTATTATAGTTTAAAGTATTTTAATCTGCCAATAAAACGTAATGTTTTTTTTCTGTAAAGGAAATAATTTCAGTATCATCTTGCTAATGTGTACATAAAATGAAATAACGTTATATTGAAATTAATATTACTAAAAGGAATTAAATTTTATGATGAA
The DNA here is from genome assembly GCA_022817425.1 of Gryon sp. ZL-2020. NCBI lineage: Eukaryota > Metazoa > Arthropoda > Insecta > Hymenoptera > Scelionidae > Gryon > Gryon sp. ZL-2020. The sequence goes on from JABFPJ010002656.1 coordinate 18,489, forward strand.
TATATTTTTTCTAAGCGTGTAGGATTTGAACTCGTGTTCTTCAAGTTTGTAAGTATATGACTTAACCACTGGACTACCGAAGCTCTTAGAAATGATAACTAAGTACACTCAGAGACATATGATAGGGATTTTTAGTGTATTTAACATAATTTATTACTATGTGTCATGCCATTCTTGGGACGTGAAGGAAAAAAAACAAATTGTACTATAAAACATAGTAAAATTAGGC
>JABFPJ010002657.1:0-18717 GCA_022817425.1 Gryon sp. ZL-2020
AGATTTTCCTATATCGATGCATTGGTTAGAGTAGCGCTGACAATGTCGTATTCAGCGTTGTTTGTTTTGGAAAAGTATCGACGAGTATTGACATTGTCGGCGCTACTCTAACCAATGCATCGATATAGGAAAATCTAAACATTCAAATTGAATTATCTTAAAAATTCACTTGGTAAAAAATATTGAAAAAAATCATGTGAATATAATATTGAATTATCTTTCATTTAAACTGTAATTGGTAAATATTTCAATGCAGTCGTTATTACAGCCATAATACCTCAATTTTGATTTACCATTTTGGGTAATTGAAAATATAATTATTCGTAGTTTGTTTCGTCTTTCAATTTCATTATATGGAAATGTTTGTATTCTATGATTGATTTCTGTTGCAGATATTACTTTTGTCTGAATTGAATGATAATACAGACTTTTTGAAGAGTGTTGGATGAAATTCCTTCAGAAACGTCACTTTTTATGTTTATTTTATTTTTTACTATTTTATTTTATGTTTATTTTATTTTTTTAATACAATGCAACTTGTATTTGAAAAGTTTAATCAACATCATAATAAAACTATTTTGGCCGCAAAAAAATATAAAATTGAAAATTGAAATTATAATACAAATTTATAGAAACTAAGAAAAACTTTGGAAAGGTAGAAATTTATAATAAAAAAACATATTTATAATATAATAATATGCAAATCGCAATTCATTATTACTTTAATCAATTTTTAATTGAATATAATTAATTATTACTTAAAATTAAGTGTTAATAAAATTACATTTTATTTGTTAAAATCATAACAGCATTTTTATTTGAACGGTGTCCCTGACGTCAGTATATCGATGCGAGCGTTACCCTGCGCGTTACGGATAACGAGCGCCTGTAAATTCGGGGCAGCAAGCGCACCAAAACTGAAACGTCTGTTAACCTTAAAAGCTTGGTACAACTGTCCTACTTTGATGAGTATAACAGTTGAACCAAATTGTTTTCGGTGTAGATGTAAATAATTTTAAGAGTCAATGCATTTTTTAAGTTCTTGAAGGAATAATAAAATTGTTTTGGTTGATTTGTAATGAAATTTTGAATAGACAGAAATTTGAATGTGAATTGAATTGTATGAATCCTTGGCTCTATTTCAATGATATCACAACTTTTTTTTGCAATGAATGAAATGGAATGTGTAAATGCGTAAACTATAAAATATATTATATTTTAAATTTAGAGTTTGTTTGGCATAAAAACCTTGGCTCGTAATTATTTACCTTTCCGAGGTTTTTCTAAGTTTTTATAAAATTTAACCTTTGCAAGGTTTTTTTTTAGTTTTACAACAATTTTAAACAATTATAAAATTTTAAACAATTTTATTATTGTTTTGCCGCCAAAATAATTAAATTATTTTTTGATTTTGAATTTGGTCTGTTTTGTCGGCAAAGTAATTCTATTATAATTTCAATTTTGGATTTGGTCAGTCTTGCCGCCAAATTAATTTCATTATAATTCTGATTTTGAATTCGGTCTGTTTTGCCGCCAATATAAATTATTTTATTGTAAGTTTATTTTGCGAAATAAAAAGAAGGTGAATTGGTATTATATAATGATTTGAATGTAAACCGCGAAAATATATTATACTAGCTAACTTTATATTGGAAGACCATTAATTTTAATTTAAATAGCAGCCAACTTCAAATACGAAGACAAATTTTCTATGTTTCCGAGCTGTCAGTCGGACTGATTCGCTGTTTCTGTCGCATGATTTCCATATGAGCGCAACAGGTCAGAGAGAGAGAGAGAGAGATAAATTATTTTTAATTTTATTTTCTCCCAATATTAATTTAATTTTCTCCCAAACTCCAGTAAATAGGTTCGCGCTGTCAGTCTTTCTTTGTTTTCTCATTTCACAGTTTTTGTTTTTTGCATATGGATATTACATTGGCTCGGCGGGTTGCTTGTGCGACCTTTAATTCGTTATAACTTTACGAAATTTGAAGATAACTTGATGAAATTTTAATATGATACACTTTAAACTATTCGAATTAACGTTGGTCTCGTTACAAAATTATGCGCACTTAAATGCAAACATGATTTTCACGCGCAAAAATTATTTACTTTGAGGTTCTGTAATTTCGCGAAAAAAATTTTTTACAGCTAATTTCCATTTGGGCCTTGAAATTCGATTATTTCATTATGTACTTGTAAATTTTTTTAATCATTTTGATCTTTTTGTTCCACTGAATATTGCACTTTACATGCATTTGAGCCATATTCCACGTTTAAAATTTTTGACAGATACTTGAATGAAATGAATATAAAACAAAATTCGTATATATACAAACGTGATATAAAAATGTGAAATTATAAACAATTCATCCGTTTTAATAATTAAATTTGTACAAAATATGTAATACTAGAATATTCTGCGCGCTCTGCGCGCACTTATTTATTTCGTTAATTTTTAATAATTCAATGTCAATAAGCTTTCAATATATTTTTTTATTAAACCATTTTTTAAAGCTTAAAGTTGTCAAAAAGTTCCAGCAATCTGATTGGTTTTTATTGACGTTACGCATGAAAATAGTTACAGAACCAAATTCACGATATACATAAACTTTTTATTATTTGATTATACATTTTTTAACATTTCATAGCGAAAAATAAATTTTCTATCTTAGACTTTTGATTCATTAAAATATGCCCCAATCGCCTTGATAATAGCTGTACATAATCACGGCGAGAGATTTATTAGTTTAAATAAAATTGTAGACGTTTTTATGTTATTAAAATGATAAGTAACTAACTGTAAAATAGTTATTAAAAAATTAAGATATTTATTTATATCTCACATAAGTATACGTCAACATTCTTAAACGCGGGATATGGCTCAAATGCCTCTAAAAATTCAAAGTGTAATATGTATTGAAAAGATAGAATGATCAGAATGATCTAAAAATTTGCATAAAAAGTACATAATAAAATAATTGAATTTTATGGCACAAATGGGATTTTGCTTAAAAAATGTTTGCGTTTAAGTGCGCATAATTTTGCAAAAAAATGCAAATTTTTCAATTTCACAAAAACCACATTAGTTCGAATAGTTCGAAGTGTAATGTGAGAAATAACACCTAAGAACATTTTACCTCAGAACCACGTTTTACCGTATTGAGATTTATTCGTAAGTTTTTCGATTTTTTTAAATAAAAAAAGAAGCAAAATTAGAGCCAGTAGTTGACTTTGATCTGAAAATACACAATGTAATCGCTTTATTTATACTTATTCAAATTTGATATAAAATGACATATGTCAAAGAAATAGGTTTACCATTTGCTAAAGACGAATTATCAATCGATATTTTTTTGATGTCTTTGTTAGTTTTTTTTTTCGCTAACAATATAACTTTCGAAGCTATTTATGGCCACTTGCCAGAAAATATGTCGTTTGCTTTGTTGAAAATGGATGTGAAATCTTTTTTAATCTGCAGAAGTATTCATACAATTACTGAATCGCTTTTTAATTGTAAAAATATTGTATACTAAATAAAAATGTTATAAAATATTTATACTAATAAATATCCAGCAGTTTGGATAAGATTCAGGAACACCTGGAAAATCTTTTTACAATGACTCTTCTTCAAAACTCCAACCTTTCCTCAGTTGTTGCTGTCCACTTGTTAGATAATCTTCGTCGATAACAATGCTTGTCTTTGTTAATTCTTGCAAAGCCTCAGACAGTTCAATATCTTTTATCTCTGTTATTGTTGAATAAGCTGTAGCCAAGTACCATGCGCGTTGCTGTCTCCAGTTTTTCTTGAGAAAAATCTTTCCTTGCTGATTGTTAGAAAAAGTTTCGCAGTAAATGAATAGAGATAAACAAACAAATATTCGAATTTATAACCTATACATACAAAGATATTTTCTTTTTTAAATGAAATGTTTTAATTAAAAAAATTTTTCAATGAAACATTGACGATAGATACAACATTTTGTGTGAACTCTATAAATACAACTGAAATTTTACAACAATTGATATTTTCAGTTATATTTTTATAATGTAAAACGATTTTGATGATTTCGTGTTTTATTATTTTGTTATAAACAATTTGTGTGAGATAACTTAGTCGCCCCGCTCCAACACTTGTATTTTAAAACTGATTTTTTTTAATATATATCAAATATTTTACGTAGTTATTACCAATTATAGCCAAAATTGTTCATTTAATTAATGATTTTACACTCGATTGGAACAAGAACAGTCAAATGTGTTTCTTGCAACAATAGTTGGCGAGCGATGTATTTAGGTGTTATTGTTCAGAATACTACAGATATTATGTCTATTATGTTATTGTTCCTTTTTTGTTGCCAAAGTGATTATAATGCAATAGTTGAGTTGTCTATAATATAATAAAAATATTTGAATTATGAAAGTATGCTTTATTTACATTATATTACTTGAATGAATAAAAAACCGGCTGGGGCGACCTAGTCGCCCCGCTTCATCACTTTTGTTATGGATCTGAGCTTGGTCATTGGAAGGTTAATAACTGACAAAGTGATAATGGAACGAACCAATACGTTTGTCTTTATTTGAGCAGCTGGACGTTCGTTACTACGAGTTCGTAGGTTCATGCTACGAAGCTGTAGTAACGATCCTATGAGCAGACTATTGCTTTTAGAGCAATAGGTTGTACTATTAGAAGTAAGATTTAGCCTTACTACAAATCACATATTTCAGTCCTGATAACAGTCATTTGACGATAACTTGAGTACCAGGTACAGCGAACGCAAATGTAGATAGTTGTACTAACAAGTTCAGTTTTCTTAGAGCCTCGGCTTTAATAAAATGGTTTAAGTATACATAATATACACTGTAAAAAATGGACTTAAATTTCAATAGATTTTATGTACCTTTCCCTTTCGAAATTTACAAATCCGGTTTTAAAACTAAGATTACTGAGACATCTGTTGAATTTTACAAATATATTGAAATTTAAAGTATTTTCAAGTAAAATTTTAAAATTTCATTAATCTTTGAAATTTCAAGATTTTTTTTGAAATGTCTATACTTCATCTTTATTATGCAAGTCAAATTGATGTATTGAACTCTTATTGAAATTATTTGGCAAAGAAGAATTTCGGAATAACTCAGAAAGTCGATTGGTTTTTGTTGTAATAGCTTGTGCGGTTTTCGACATAATTTACGAAAAAAAAAATTTTATTTTCGTACGCGAATGCAGAAAATGACTCGAGCGACCCAAACATTCTAACGTCTTAAACAAGATGATTTAAGTCGTTCACATTGTAAGATATAAATGACTTTGTATACAGAAATACGCTTCCTTCGATAAACCGTTGTAATGACATTTCCGAAAATTTTAAATAGTTTGTGAATTTGGGGTAATTAATTAATGATCTGATGGCTACATGCAAGAATAAGAAATTGACGTATTGTTGATTTGATAAAAATCCAAATAAGAAAACTGGACCAGTAAACAGCAATATTTGCCGAAATTTAGTTGCTTTGAATGTTGTATAATCGAATAAAAATATGGTCGTCCTACAATAGTCCCCATCGATCCAAACAGATAATAATTTCTTCATAATCCCAAGGAGCACCAAATGCATGTACTCAAATGATACTTGTGATACTAAACCTATGTTCAATTTTTCTAACGGCGAAGAATCTTGGAAATGATGGTCTGTATCATTTCTACTAATGTAACTTTCATCAGTGCGAAATTCCAAGCAACACCGTAAATCGTTTTCGACGTCGCTTCTTAATGTCAACATATTTTGTACCTTCAATTGTATACTTAGAACAAGGTTTTTTTGAAACATGATTCTTCTGACGTAATATATAAGGCCTACCTACTGCATCAGCAATAAACGCGCGAATTTTTACTAGAATTTTTCGATGTTGAAATAGTCGGAGAGATAGCGTCACAAATCGTGTCCAATGCGCAACCGCGTGGAACTTTTTGTTAACGTAGCTAAGGGTAAATGAAAAAGATTTACCTTGGTCGAAACCGTATCGGACCAACTGGATATTAAAGTTTTTTTTATCTAAAACGTTTTTCGGCTTGGTCCGACAACTTGTGCGCAGATGCTTTGCGCGCAAGTTTTTTCACAAGCGACTTGATCAATGCGAAACCGTGTCGGACCAAGTGCATATCAAAGTTTATGGCTAAAAAACAATTTTTGACTTGGTCCGACAATTAAATAATGGTTATCCTAACCTATACAAATTTTTCAAAATTCATATTTCATTATGTTAATTAGGCATTATAAATTAAGAGAGTTTAATTGTTTTTAATGCGAAACATGGTTAGAAAATTCGTTTTTAAATTTTTACAAGATTTTTAAATCACACAAAAAAAGAAAACAATAGTTTTTGAAAATGCGAGACTCCACATAGATGTTCAAATACGGCATTTTTACATGTTTATTTAATGTTATTCGTATCTCAATCAATTTTCATGATTAAGGTCAAGCAAAGTCAAGAACAACTCAATTCAATGAAGAATGTTTTTGGGTTTTCATTAGTATGGTTTTAACTACACGCAGAAAAGTAAAAACGGTTGACGCTTTTATCATAAACGTGTAAGCCTTTTATTACAAAATATTAGAAAATAAATGGAAGAACCTTTCGACATAAGTGGCTGAGGCGTTTGTCCAAAAAAGATCAACCGTTTCTATAAACGCCCCAGCCGTTTATGACAAAAGGTCCTTTTATTTTCTAATATTTTTTAATAAAAGGCTCACGCGTTTATGATAAAAGCGTCAACCGTTTTTACTATTTTGCGTGTAGTTGAAAATGCAAAATTTCTTCTAGTAATTATAAAAATAAAATATATTAAAATACATAAAATACATGAATAAAAACATAGTGAGATCTTATCTCTCGGATTAAAAAAAGAAGCCATCATTGTTATTAATCAGGTGAAATTCGTCAACAAGATCTTTGAAAAAGTCGTTCGGATATAGTGGTTTTGAACGACCACGGTAAATTCCAATAATTCCAATGCATCCATTTTGCATATTAACAATGCAAAATTGTATTGGCCAAATAGAAATTTTGTTGAACAATTCAGCGTCGTCAGTATGCAGATCAATTTCAATAATATCTTCTTTGATATTTTGTAAACATTTTAACAAAGATTTTTCAATATGTAAATATTCACCAGGTTCAACAATGTTCGTATCTATGCGTTCTCGAGGCGTTTGCAGCAAAGTTCGACTATCCGTTGGTAACATTCCATGACAAGGATGTGTTCATAGCGCACGTAAGATAGTTGTCGCTTGAACATGATTTATTCCTGTTGTTATAAGCGCTTGAGCAAGAGTTTTAGTGAAAGTAAAATTTTCAATTAAATCATATGTTTCATTATGTAATTCAAACGTTTCTTTTGTTATACATTAAAGTATTTTTTCTTGTAAATTCAATTTCAATTGAACCGTAGAAAATTGAAGAGGTACAGCAGTTGTACAGTATATACAGTACAATTATATCGACGAGTATTGACATTGTCGGTGCTACTCTAACCAATGCATCGATATAGGAAAATCTAAACATTCAAATTGAATTATCTTAAAAGTTCACTCGGTAAAAAATATTGAAAAAAATCATGTGAATATAATATTGAATTATCTTTCATTTAAACTATAATTGGTAAATATTTCAATGCAGTCGTTATTACAGCCATAATACCTTAAACAGACACTTCAATTGTTATTTAATTTCGTTGCAATTTTATGTCTAAGTTATTTACAGTGCAACTTTAATTTGCAAAAGTGCAACGTTTAATGACGCTTGTAAGTGGGTACAATTTAAGTTTATTATAAATATTAATGGAATTTATAAAATATAGTTCATTTAATTTTTAATTGATCTAACCGTACAACTTTAATTTTTTATTTTTCAATTTTTTAATATTAATTAAATCAAATATTTTGTGTTAAAGTATAAATATTATATTTAAAAAATTAGAAAAAAAAATTTTTTTCTCTTATAGGATTAAGTAATACACATAAAGAACATTAAACAATTAGGTATTACAAATAATTAAAGTCAACAAAATGTCAAAAACTGCATCTACTAAAAGTGTTAATCAAAACCGTTCCAAGCGTAGAATTAGAAAATTGCTTCCATACTGTACGACTGTGTCTGAAGATATTTCTGCAAGAAAAAGAAGAAAGACTATAGATTATAGAAAGGACATTGACGATATAAAAACAACGTTAAATAAATTTCGAAATTCAAAGACCACAGAAAGTTATAAAGGTAAATTAATCTTTGATAAAATATAACCATTAGCAAAACATTTAGTAAATTGACAAAATAACTAATACTAAATAAAACTAACAAAATAACAAATTAATAAAAATGTATTTTTTAACTTTTTCAGGCTCTGAACGAAGAAATGAATTTAATAAATCAGAAATAAGTACAAAAGAAATGAATAAAACTGAAGTAAGCGTTAAACAAGTTGACAGACAGAAAAGCAATGTGCAGCAAATTAACAAGAATAAAAATATTACATATCAACCTACAGATAAAAAAATTATACGAGTGAAACTAAAGAATTTGAAGTCGTGAAAATCAATGAAAATGAAATCAAGGAGTATGCAACTAATGCAGATGCAGACAACACCGATGAAGACAACATAGATGAAGACTACACCAATGACGACAACACCGATGAAGACAAACTCGAGAATCATTCGTACGAAGATGAATTCGACGAAACTGCGTCTGCTGAAGATGAAACGGATGAAGATGAAACTGATACAAATGAAACCGCTGATAATAACAATGAACCACGCAATATCAAAAAAATTATAATTGTGAAACACTTCAATTGCACAAAAGAAAAGATAACACTGTGGAACGACGAAGAGAAGCAATTATCGGGGTATCCTATCCTTCATTTGCTCATGATCTTGATCTTATAGGAACAGATAACTTAAAAAGTGAAAACAGCAGCATGGGAAATCACAACGTAACGAACAAGGTACATGTGGTAGAGGTTGATTTTCATAGTGAAATAAATAGAGAACCTTCACAGCGTCGAATAAATAATGAAACGGGAATAGATAATAATAATAAGTAAGCATGAATGTCTTTGACATTTAGTTTAACTTTATTAATTGAATAATTACTTATTTTATTAATGAAAATGACTGGTAATATTGTTATTTCAATATTATCGTTCTATTTTATAGCACTGCATTGGTTCCTATGCTTATGAAGGAGATTGCAGACATTAAAAAAAATGCTTCGTCGTCGAGATATGAATATGGAAAAGCCTGTCGACTTCCCTGTGAGACTGTTCAAGCAGTTAACAATTTCGAAAGCATAACCGACGAGATATATATTTATAATTTATAATGGTTTAATAAATAAATTCAATTGTTTACTTTATTTTGCAAAGAAATGGAAGCACGGTATTTAATTAAAATTTAAAAAAAATCTGTTTATTATTTTTTTTCATTTCTCACTCGACTAACAAAATTGTTGCAAGCTTTTATGATATATTTATAAGCTATGATATCAAATGTGTTGTTATTTATTAATCATTATTTATATACATATATACACACTATTCTATTTCTTTCTCGATAATAGCTTTCGTATTTAGTTTACTTGGGTGGATTTAGCGTCAGAGATACGCAGCGAATATGCTTAAAGGCTTTGGTTACAGACGCAGTTCTTTTTCAATTTACATGGTTTGGTGTAAGGAAAAATGAACAAATTATAAAATATCCTTTACATCGCACAAAAATTATTAAACTTACAAAAGATAAATACATTAAAATATACCATTTATACTTTACTGTACCTTACAAATCATTTAAACATCTTACACATATTTTATTGTTCAGTTTAACAATGCAATTGTTAAACTGAACTCTTAGTTATCCTAAAAACGGTAACCTTCCACAAATGATTAGAAAGGACTGTTTTCTAAACAATTTGGAAAAAACATCAAAATTTGTTGGTTAAGTAAAAAAGTATGAAAATTTAAAATAAAGGGGCATTGTATAGTTTACATGCATTTAATGTAAAGATATTACTTGTTTTTAAATAATCATAACATTTTATTTAACTATCGAATTTCGATGTTTTTTTTAATTTTTTAGAAAAGAACGACCTTTTCAAATCATTCGTAAAAAGTTACGGTTTACGGGCTAACTGATCCGCTGCAAGAATTCAAACTTGCATTAAATTTTACTTAAAAAAAGTTGTTATGTTTTTTGCAATTTTTCTTACTTAAAGGTAAAGCAAATTCACTTTAACATACGTGTTTCCCAACGAGAAAAATTTGACCTTTAATTAAAAAAAAGAAAAAAGAGAGAGTTCAGTAAAACCTTCAAAGTCCGATGGAAATTGCTAAAAATATGACCATTTGCATATCGGCATAATTTCCCACAAAAAAGTGTTGTTTTTTTTGACGAGCGTTTATTTTTAAGATGACATTAGAAAATGAAGAGATGAAATTATTAAATGAAATTTATAAACTAAGCGCAACTAAATGTTGTTATTTATAAATTGATTAAATTAAAATAGAAATATGAAAAACAAATTAATGTTCATTGATCTTTTTTCCCAAACATTATTCAAGTAGCAATAAGAAGTTTAGTCTATGCCATATAACTACAGTGATATTTGCAAAATTTGAAGTTTATTTTTTGTAATTATTTAAGTAATGCTGCAATATTTAAGACAATATTTTGTAACCGATCGCGGAATGGCATCGGCTGCAGCGCCACCATTTTCAAAGGACGATTTATGAGTGAATTATGTTTCTTAATTTCAGTGTTTCACTGGCTAAAATAAATTAAATTTCTTGATATAAATACGAGAACGTGTTTATTTTCATTCTGTCCTGCGTATCTGTCTTTGTCGTTGTGGTGATTTGTTGTTGTCTCTGTCGGTTAGGTTGGTTACGTCTCTTTCTGTTAGTCGCGCAGCCTAGAGTAGTGCACTTCCATACTTTGCGCAAGTTGACTCAAAGAGGGGGTATGGGTATGATCAACTGTCGAGGGATATGGGACAATCGCCGGACGATTGGAAGCAGCGCGAGGGAAGTTTTCCCGCGGGTATGACAAGGAGTAACATACTGGAAGCTAGGAATTTACCTGGGAGTCATAGGCGGTCATAGAGAAAGGGTCATAGGCTTTTTCCCGGACGAAGCTGGCGATTCAGCTAGTCCGGGAAAGCTGAATACAAAACTATATAACAAAACTAATGCTTTATCTCAAGTGGGACCACAACGCTTCTACTGCTTGTAACGCTTCTGTATTGCTCGGTTATGTTATCAACTTATTTTCAGTGTATAATATAAATTTCGAATTATTTATTTAACAACCGTGGTTTTCTTTAGTTGCTTAATGTATATTGTACTAGCTGAAGCCCCGGCTTCGCCCGGGCGAAACTCGGTGACCCCAAGATTCCTGAAAACATTCTGACAACACCCTGACAACACCATGACAACCCCCTGAAAACCCGTCGACAACCCTGTGACAATCTCCTGATAACCCCCTGACAATCCCCTGATAACCGCCTGACAACCGCCTAAGGGAAGGGGGTCCAAAATCGAAAAAATTTTTTGTTCAAAAATTACTTTATATATCGCAATTTTATACAGCCTATGGCACTTTGAAGATTTCAGCTAGTTGCTCTCAAAATTGTAGCAAAACCGGTTCGGTAGATTTTGCGTGATTGACGTGCAAACAAACAAACAAACAAACATATTTTCAATTTTATATATTAGTATGAATTATTCATTATTAAAAACGTTTAGGTTAGAATAACATTTCTAAGCAGACTAAATGTATTTCGGAACTTAATTACAAGTGATTTCTTAAAAAATATACCAGAGTCTGCAATTGCGCCAAAGGAGATAATTTTATATGTAATTGCGCCAAACGTAATATGTAGTTGCGCCAATATTTTTGTATATATAATTGCGCCAACATAGAATATTTTCCTGCAATTGCGCCAGTTTTCCAAACATAATAATTTCCGATTTACATTTGATATTTTAATTTTTGATTTCATACTATAAACTAAAAATTTCAAAACTGTATTATTCCCTGAGCATATACAATAAATATATACACTTGTTATACTGCCGAAATATTTATTTCATTTTTATTCAGTTTTATTCGTTTCAAAGTCACGTTCAGTGAGAACATCCGTTTGTTTCGTACATATTGTATTAATAATTGCATTAATTGTTCCATTATGAATCATCCAAAACTTTTCATTACAATAACCGAGAAAGAATAACTCTGGTTATTGTAAAAAAATGGTTATTATAGATGACTTCAAATTCAGAATAGTTCGACTACATGCAAAACAAATATGGAAATGGAGATGCACAAATAAATCTTGTGCTGCAGTTGTATTTACCGACATTGCGGCAACAAAGTTAGTTACGAGAAGTAACGAGCATAATCATCCTGCTCCCAAGAATTTGCAAAGAAACGTTTTGAATGCAGAAGCAGGAACAGGAAAATGCATATAAAGGTAATGGAGTTCAACGTTTACTATTTCAATTTCTGTATGAAAATACAATAAGCAAGTGTTGTCTCCAATACGGCGTTAGCTACTGTTTATGTTTCAGTTGATCAGTGGCTACGCGCGGGACTCTGTACTTGTGAGGACAGTGGTTCAATTCTTATCAATGCCAACAATTTTAAATTTTTATTTTAAATTTTATTTTTATTCTTTGTAGGAAAACGTACATTATACCCTCCAACTCCAAGAAATACATTGGAAGTTCACAAAGCTTTAGATCAAATTCCGCAAAAACTATTGACGAGTTACGATGAACAATTTTCATTGGTAAACGATGACACTTCTAACATAATTGTTTTTGCGACAAAAGCAAATCTAACTTTTTTAATGATGCTGATACAATCATGATGGATGGAACATTCCAATATTGTTATTTTTACCAATTCTTCACCATACATGCTGTAAAAAAAGGCCATTATGTTCTTATCATTTTTTGTTTATTGCCAGACAAAAAGAAAGAAACGTATTCTTTATTATTCAAAATAATAGTAAATCAGTGTGGAATTAAGGGTGTCAAATTTAAACCGAAGATCATTTCCGTCGATTTAGAAATAGCCATTCACAAAGTTATATATGAAGTTTGACCAGAAGTCACTGTGATTGGATGTAGATTTCACGTGACTCAAGCTTGGTACCGGAAAATAGTGCAATAAGGTAAATATATACCAAAAACGCTCATTGAGCCAAAAAAAATACCAGAACGCGTTCTGATAATTTGAAAAATGCCACAACGCGTTCTGATACATTTGTTGATACAAATTGAAACTTCAACGACGTTGTAGTTTATCGTTGAAATGTTTGTATTTTTAACAATTAAATTTAAACTTCTTTACACGTGAATTGTGTGATGACAACCGAGCAGCTGTAATTTGACTACAAAAGAAAATTCAGAAATTTGAAATAGATTTTTACTTGTTATTTTTTTCATCCCTTACGTTCGCCTTTAAATTGTACATTTTTCTTTCCTTATCTAATGTCTTTTCTTGGAAATTTAACTCTTTTTTATTACAACGAAACAAAATAAAATAATTTTTTTTAAATATCATCTTATCTCCTACTCATAACATTACTTTTAAAAAACCACCCGAACAGTGCTCTGTCGTAATAAGACATCCATTTGACATGAATTAAATAAAGAGAATATTTTTTTTATTATATTTTTGACGCCTAAAAGATCTATAAGCTGTTCGAGTATTGAATTGATATTTTAATTTCCAATTTAAATTATAATTATTAGGTTCTATCATTGTGTATGTTATAAGCAAAACATTAAAATGTTATCAATTTCTTTAATGCAATCTGCCTTAAACTCTTGCTCTTAGAATTATTGTTGACAAGTTCCCGATTCTATCAAGTCCGTTCCGTTACCTTTTACAATGACAGTTAAAAGTGAAAATAAAATTTTTATTGAAAAAATCTCCAGAGTGATCCATGAGTACGACGAAAGAAGTGTTTTTTTATCTAATGATAGATACTTACCACTTTTAAATGAAGTAAAAGAAGCTCAAGATGCACAAAAAAGTAATAAATCGTTATCGACAAAACAGTACAGACGTTTAAAAAGGTATGACCTTATGAAAATTGGTGATATTGAAAAATTAATTAAAAAAAGAATGGATGAAAATGAACCAATTTTATATCATTATAAAATGGACGAGTAATTTGAAATCATAGACACAGCTCATACAAATGTTGGTCACAAGTGAACAAGAGGTAAATAGACACAAACTAATCAATACAAATGAACATAATGAAACAAATTTTCTTGTAATATACTCAAGTATATTTTAAATTAATTTATTTCATTAAATTTAATTGAATTTGTAAATAATTGTAAGAATTGTTTGAATTGAACAGATTTAATTTCTAATTTATTTTTATTAAGTAATAATTTCTTGCAGTTATAGAAGCTGAATTAAAAAAGAATATTGTAATATTAGTCGACAAGTAATAGAAATATTACTGTCACTTTGTGAGCAGTGTCAATTAAAAAAGAAGAAGCCAAGACGTGGAATAGTTGTTCGCCCGATTCTATCAGAATTTATGAATTCGCGATGTCAAATCGATTTAATTGATATGCAGTCGGAAGCAGATGGTCCATATAGATTCATTATGAATTATCAAGATCATCTGACTAAATTTTCAATTCTTCGAGCATTAAAAAGTAAAACCGCTGAAGAAGTTGCATATCAATTAATGGACATTTTTTGCATATTTGGAGCCCCAGTAATATTGCAAAGTGACAATGGTCAAGAATTTGCAAATAAAATAATACAAAATTTAACAGAAATGTGGCCCGGAATGAAACTTGTACACGGAAAACCGAGACATTCGTAAAGTCAAGGTTCTGTGGAAAGATCAAATCAAGACGTTCGAGACATGCTGGTAACCTGGATGTCAGATAACAACACAAAATCTTGGTCTGAAGTATTGCGTTTCATTCAGAGCAAAAAAAATCAATCTTTACATACAGGTATCAAAACAAGTCCATATGAAGCCATGTTTGGAAGTGTACAAAAAATCGGACTTGTAGATTCACATTTAACCGAGGACATATTCTGGAATAGAAACAGTAAAGGACTTAGAACAATTTCTCAATGCAAAGAACGGAACGAATAATACAGGTTATATAATTACACATAATACAAAGTATAAGCTTAAAGAATTTATTTAAGAAAACATAAATTTATGTTTTATTATTATTTTACCCACACGGACGAAAATATATCAAAAATTGTATAGACAAAATATATCTTTGACTATATACTAAATATATATAAGTTTATATATTAGATATTACATTTATTGCCGCTTTTTATATAAAAAAGACATATATTTGTATATAAAAAAGATATATATTGAGGATTTATAGTTTCTATATTTTATAACAAAATATTTAAACAACAAAAATATTTATAATTTTATTTTTTAATGAAATTGATATTATTGATTATATATTTAACTTATTATGATAAATTTTCGTTTTTCAGTTTCATTAAAAATCTCTGGATCTAAGAATTGAACCCAAGTCTTTGAGATCTATAGTCTTGGACTTTGCCACTGACCTATGACACTAACTTAACTTCATGATTAAAATATTACTATTAGTAGAGTTAAAAGTATATTCAATATATGTCTTGTATATATATTGTGTCTATATTTTATTATGTATTTATTTTAATATATACAAATTATATAAATAATATGAATACTAGATATATATCCAGAGGATATATATTTATATATTTTATATATCTCGTACCAGATATATCTTAGGATATATAAAAAAATATAGTTTGGTATATATAATATATATATTTTCTTAATATATATCTTTTAGTATATATGCTGGATATATAAAACATATAGAATATATATTCTGTTTATATCTTTGGATATATTTTCGTTAGTGTGGGTACAGACAACGAAGAAGCCTCAACTAACAAAGAAGATTTTAATAATGATTCCGAAAAAATAAAAAATGTTGACAACTTAAATGAAAAAATTTACTGTATTGTGTGTGAAAATGAATCTTCAGGGGCCCACAAGTGTTTCGTATGTGATAATTTTGTACACACTATCTGCGGCAAATCTGCTGAAGAAGGTTTTTGACAAATAATTACATGCGAAATTTGTGTCCGGAAAAATTCAATGAACACTGTTCAGAAGGAAGCTGCAGTAAATTTGAAAAAACAGGCAGACAAAATGTTACGATTCGACGGTTCCTATTAAAAACGTCACATTTCAGATTTGCATTCTAAAACGATCGATTTCAAATTTTCATTCTAAAATGACATATTTCAAATTGTCATTCTAAAAAGAAACAGTTCAAAATTGCATTCTAAAATGAATCATTCGAAAATTACATTCTAAAACGATCGATTTTATATTTTTAGTCTAAATGCTTAGAATTAAAAACAAGTGATATAAAATAGATCTATGTCAGCCGAAAATCGTTAAAATGAAAGTATATAAAAACTTAATATTATTATTACTATCGCAATATTCGTTAATGAATTTAAAAGCAGCTCAATTCAGATACAATTTTAATTTAAAATAGAATACTTCAATATTGAAAATAAACTCATTTATAACTCACCGGAATATATTTTTTCAATTATAAAAATTACGAATTTTATAATTACGAGTCGAGTACGATACTTTTCCTTACGAGAGCGGGAAAACTAACGAGTTTTCCCATCGAGTAAGGCAAACATTTCTTCTATAAGTGATAGATACAATTATAAAAGGCAATATTTTTAGTATGATTTCATTTTCTACTTCACACATTTTATCAACTTTTTATATTAAGAAATATAAAACAAGTTATTTCTATGAAATATAAATATACTTATTTTTAAAATTGAAATATTAGGTTTTACATTAAACATATGGTACAATTAAAACAATGAATATTTATTATATTTATCTTTCATAAGTTAAACTGTTTTATATGAAATAAATTATAATAATATGTTTCACTATTTTTATTCGTAATAATAAATATTACAATAATAATAAAGAAATTCAGTACTTTTTTGAAAAAACACTAATATTTCGGAAAGATTTTCAGCTGACATAGATCAATTTTATATCACTTATTTTTAATTCCAAGCATTTAGACTTGAAATTTGAAATCGATCGTTTTAGAATGCAATTTTCAAATTATTCGTTTTAAAATGCAATTTTGAATTGTTCCTTTTTAGAATGACAATTTGAAATATGCTATTTTAGAATGAAAATTTGAAATCGATCGTTTTAGAATGCAAATCTGAAATGTGTCGTTCTTGATAGGAACCGTCGAATTGTCCAATTCTAAGTTTCATGTGTTGATGTAGGGACAACTGTTCTCTTAAGAGTGCCTGATGTCGAGCTCCCCGAAATGTCATGGCTGTGGTGAATCATATCAATGCAGATGGATTATACCAATTAGGTAATAAAAAAGGTCTACTTGACAGACTTTACGCTTGAAATAAATTTTTACGATTGCTAATAGCAATTTTTCAAATACGGACGATATACCGACAACACAATCTATGACACTTCGAGATGCATCAATGATGGCTTCTGGTAGCAAACAAGGATTCGTTAGTTGTAACTGTAAACGATACTGCATAGACAACAAATGCAAATGTCGAGCGAATAAAATTAAATGTAACTCGAAATGTCATTCAGACAGAGCTTGTAAAAATAAGTAACATTTTATTACTAATAAATATTTTATAATTTTGTTTTATTGTGAGCTACAATTATTATATCTGTTAAATATTTCAACTTGCTTAGTGGAACATACCAATAAATTAGTATGTTAAAAAATTTTCTTTTTCATTCTTTATTTGTCAACACTATTATTTGAAAAAATATCATTTGAAAAAGTAACAGAACAAACTTAATTATATCGATAAATTATAGTTTTTTTAAAGTAATGTTATGAGTAGGGGATAAGATGATATTTTTAATAAAATGCATTTTATTTTATTTCATGGTAATTAAAAATAGTTAAATTTCCAAGAAAAGGTATTTGATTTCTCATTCGATATGGAAAGAAAAATGTACAATTTAAAGGCGAACGTAAAGGATGAAAACAATAACAAGTAAAAATCTATTTCAAATTTCTGAATTTATTACGAAGTCAAATCACAGCTGATCGGTTATGTCATCACACGATTCACGTGTAAATAAGTTTAACACTTCAACGATAAACTACAACGTCGTTGAACTTTCAATTTTGAAACAAATGTATCAGAAAGCGTTGTGGCATTTTTCAAAATACCAGAGCGCGTTGTGGCATTTTTCTATCTGTCACAACGCGTTGTGGCTGTTTCAAAACGCTCAGAACGCGTTGTGGTTTTTCGATGAGCCACAACGCGTTCTGGTCGTTTTTTTCGCTCAATGAGCGTTTTCGTTCTTTGAGCCTAACATATATATATATATATATATCTAACTAATATATCTAACTAATATATATAAATATGAAAGTATGTTTGTTTGTTTGTTTGTTTATTTGTTTGTTTGTTTGTTTGTTTGTTTGTTTGTTTGTTCGAGCATCACACAAAATCTACCGAACCGATTTTGTTCAAAATTTGAGAGGAACTAGCTGAAACTCTCAAAAGTGTCGTAGGTTATATAAAATTGCGA
>JABFPJ010002658.1:0-18715 GCA_022817425.1 Gryon sp. ZL-2020
TCCCCCCCCCCCCCTGCCGCCCCACTTTTTCTTTCATGATCTCGAATCTTGAAACGACGCAGCGCGTGCTCGGCGTTAGAATTCGTCTCGCCAATCGGAACTCCTCGTTTAATGGATTAACACGTTTAACGTGTCTCTAAATCGTGTACTTATCACGTCTGTATCTTGGACGCTGTCCGGTGCTTTTACGCAATTACTTTTGTAGGACGTTGTGGGATTGGGATCTTGAACGATTCGCGTGCTTTTATTTTGCATATTCTATAGACGCTTAATCGTATGCTGATTAATGTATTAAGCGTAAGATTATCTGATATATGACTCGGAGGACGGAAATTAATTTTGCATTAATCATCAAGTGTTTTTGGGTATTTTAGACACGTTTTATTTTTTTGTCTTCTTTTTTTTTTTAATAAAATATTACAATTCGAAATGTATTAATGTTTTACAAAAATCGTTTCGTGTTTGATTAATTAATTATACAATATTTAATTATTAATGAAGTTAATGAAAATGATAAAAATGGCAAAAATGGTATAAATGGTAAAAATAGAAAAAAGGTAAGAATGGTAAAATGATAATGACAAAAAATATGTAAGTGAAGACTCAAACTATTTGACATAACATATAGCATATATAGTATAATCTTATCGTCACAACTTCTGTGAATGGTTTGGTTCGAAAGTCGTCTGAGAAAAATGTAAAAGAAAATTCAAATCCAATTTCAACGAATACGTGTCCAGAATATAATCGTCTAGGGTACTCGGTAAATTTTTTTCGCCAAATAAAAAGCTTGTCGTATGAAAAAAAGGGTCAAGTGTATGTGTATACGTGAGGTCGATTTTTGTCACAAAAAACGTACGAAATAATCATTAAAACCTATATAATATGAGAAGTTTGAAGTCATGAGATTATTCTGCAAATATGAAGAAAATTTTGTCGCTGAATCATCATCGTCAAAAAATGTTTGTCAAATTATGCAGAAAACGTGAATTTCGTAATGCAATGTTTGTAGATTCATAGATATTATCGATTGAAATGCATAATTTACATGTTTGTAAAGATATTTATGTAATTCAACATTTGAGTTTGTGAAAAAGTTGATGTGAATTCAATAATGGTTGTCCAAAAGCAGTATCACAAGAAGGCCGACAGTTTGTATTTAGAACAATACTTTAGATGGGAAACAGCACGATGTAAGTTTCAACAACATATTACAAACAAGTATGTTGACTTCTGATCTCTTGGGACGTTGCGTTCACAGGATGTCCAGTGTAATCAAAGATAAAGCAATGGGATCATAGAGGAAAAGGGAGAGTGAAAAAGCATCTTTACTAGTTTGAACTTTGCGCAACAAGTGCAACAGCTTGGTCACGCTACTCATTTACAAACTTCAGTTTTCAAATTTACTCAACTGCTGCTGCTTTTGTGTCATTAAATTGTACAAAATATAGTATCATTTCAGAACTATAAGTTTATCATGAAATCTTAATATTACTTTTATTTCATTTTTAGTAAAAATTATCCAAAAAAATAATGTTTAAAAATCACTAGAAAAAAATTGAAAAATAAGATAATTTAATGACTTTGAATGAAAAATAAGAAAAATATTTTTACCTTTTTTAATGAGTTAAAATTTCAAGAAAAGTGACATAAAATTATTCCTGAAGATTATCTAATACCAACGTTATTCAAATACCAAAATAAGAAAAACTTGTTAAAAACTGTGTCTGTCGTTAAATAATAGGAATTCCTGCTATTCTTCAGAAATTTCATCAAACATGTTACTTTACAAACAACCACATTCTGAACATTAGCGCTGTGTTCTCAAACATTTAGCACCATGTCGAATATTATGAGACAGCGACATATAAACCAAGTTCGTTGTCACCCGTACAATGTTTATTCGTTGAGTATACACAATAAATTATTTGTACAAACACTCCTCTAATTCATCTGTTCGTATGAATGAGCGACCGATCGTTCACGATGTTATATTGTAAATGACGATTATTATCTGTCAAAGTAGATAACTTACGGCCAAATTAGCAATTGTAATTTGTGTTTATATCACTTTAGGCAATTATTTTGACTTAGTCATGATTCGGTAAAAATATCTTTAAAAAATCGCAGGAAATACATAAAAAGGAATTAATTATTATCGAAAGAATATTTAGAAATAGTTAATTTCTTGGTTGAACAAATTGAAATCGGTTAATGAATTTAAATAATTTAATTATATTTCAACGTTCTAATTTAAATCGTTTAAATTTATTATAATTTTTTTGCATTTATTTCATTAAAAAATATAATTGTAAATTATAGATTTTTAAAATTAATTTTTCAATTTTTTCCCATCATAAAAATTGCATGAAAATTGTATAAAAATTACATAATAAGAAAATAATTTAGTAGATACTAAAAATGAGGATAATTGGTCCAAGTTTTCGGTCAATTTGATTGAGGCAGGTTTAAAATGTGATAAAAGGTCTATGAATTGGTGAGATGGCCCGAGGCCTTAACGTCTTATAAGACCTACGAAGTCGCTGCATCTGCGATGCCAAACTACTACAAACACGCGGGTTGGTTAAGGGAATTATAAATGCTCGTCGTATATGTAAATTGTACGTGAATTTGTTTCATCCATCGTCTACCGATGTTTGCATGTTACGGCTTATTTGCATCATTTATTTCGAGTGATTCATAAACAACTTTAATTAATTATGAAAGAAGACACAAACTCGCGCTGACCGCTTACATTAAATGCAATATACATCGAAACGTGTCTACAACGGTGTTAAAGTATGAATACACATTTTTCGAGGTGTTTGTTCGGAGATTTATGGATAAATGGTAATTTATCGGTGTTTTTTTACAACTTTTTTACATTGCTAACTAGAAAAAAGGAATTTCGTGAATTCAAACTAGACGCTCAAATTGAAATGCACGGGTCCGGTTTTTGGATTAAACATTATTTCGAAATGATCTATTTCTTTGATACTTCAATATAATTTTATTTTTCATTATTACTTCAAAGAATTACTTCTATGCTCATTCTTCAAAAAATGTAATTTCATTAGACATTCTTTCTATTATTATAAAAACGGCTCATTTTTCTTGTATCATTAAAATATTAAAATTCAAAACTACGACAAGCAATTATTTTTTGTGAATGAAAACGTATGAATTAGTGCTATAAGTGAGAAGTCTAAGCACAATGTTTGACTAAAGATAGATGTGACGTGATAATATTATTTAGGTGGATTGTGAAAATATTTTTTCATAATGCTTGATGATATCGTTGAATTGGTTCTTGGAAGGAATGATTTTGTTATACGGTGCGACAACAAAAAAAGACGATGGAACAAAAGAACGGCAGTCCAGTAGGTGAAATGTTGAATTTTATTTTGGAAATATTAGGTTATGCATTCATAACACCGATGAATAACAAATAAAGACGCTTCGAAGAACTCAAATTGTATTGTCTTCGTGTAAGTAATGACTCATTTAAGTTTATCTTATATTGATCTATGTTTGATCGAAATTATTTTTTGGTGAATAGCAAAAAAGGTCCCTTTTTAGGACGTTTATTATCCGACCAAGCAAATGGTTTATCTTAAATAATATATTTTCAAACTGACCGTTTTTTATCTTAACGTGTTTTCTTTAAAAAAATCGAACAAAATAAAAAATAGAAGTAGAATATTTATCTAAAAAATGAAAATGAAATATATTTAACAACGATATTACGCAAAATTGCGCTGTGCTTTGTTTGATCGAAAAGCCATAAATTAATGTAGCCTACAGTAAGTTTCATTATCTGTTTGCAGACAGTAACTCGATATGTCTTCTGATTAGCGAACAATTTTAAAACAAATCACGTGACGTAACAAAAGTTCAGAAGTAAATGTGATTAAAATAATAGATAATTAGAAAGGTACCCTATATCAATAAGTTGAGAAGTTTATCGAAATTTGCGCTTAACGAGTTACTGCAAGTTTGCAATTCTGTTCTAACGCTCGTTAGTTTACTGGCATGTAATATTAGCAAATTAAGTTTGTTAACATTTGTTTTTCCATCAAGAATAACTTTTTAACTCTTTCTAAGCTTTAATTTTGAAAATCACATAACACGAAAAACATGTCTGATTACATATATCATGATTTTTAAACAATTTCTATTTATTTTTAGAATTTAACTTCATGTTTCATTTCAATGGATAATGATAACGGATAAAATGAAAGTGGTAATGGATAATTGAAAATCACATAAAATGTCAATAAAACATTTTTTAACAACATAAATCCTGATTTTTTAAAAGCAATTTTTTTATATTTTCAGGCTTTATTATCTTTATCAAGAAAACCAACAGCGTTTCTGGCCAAGTATAAAAAAGCTTTTTACTTTTTCATTTTAATAGATAATGATAATGGATTAACTGAACATTAAAAAACAAAATTTTCAAGATCATCATTTGACAAGTGTAAAAATTTGAAGACGATTATTAAAAAGTTGCAAGTTTTGGTCGCCAATGGAAAGTAGCGTGATAAATTGAGGTTTGTCGTTGGGTCCGGATATGACTGCCCAAAAGTCGGGGGGTCAAGACCCGGTGCCGAGATTCCTGACGGTGGTCGGCCGCGGTCAAGAAAGGAGGCAGACCCATTGCCGGGGGTCCAGGCAATGTGCTATACTCGGTGGTTTGGGTTCGCCAAAACACCAAAACAACCGACACAAACCCAACCCAAGAAGAAGAAGTTTAAGAAGAAGAAGAAGAAGAAGAAGACGCTCGTTTGACCGCTCCTGCCCTCGCGTTGTCTCTGTCTCGCGTTAGCGTCTGTCCTTATCGACTCGTCGTCGAGACTCGCTCGTCTCGTCTCGTAACGAGATTCGAGACAATGGACGCCATGGCGCAGAGCGCGCCTTCGAGAGACCAAGGCTGTCTTGGGGCTTGTGGGCCCCGCTCGACATTCACCGCGCATGCGCGCGCCCGCACGTCCTTACGCTTATGTTTACATTCACGCGCCCGTCCACGACACCCAGTACCCGGCGTCGCACGACTATGCCCGAACGAATTTACGGCGCGAACAAAACACCCAACTATCATTGCCATTTTCAATACGCATACACCGGGTGCACACCCTTTTTTTATATGAATTTTTATAAATTTGAACCTTTTTCATCGCAATGAAAAATTCACATTTTTTCATTTTTTTTTTTTTTTGGTTGAGAGCAAACTGAAAACTATCAATTTTTGTATTGTGATTTTTTACCTTTTTTTTATAATTTGTTGCACGTAAAAGTCAGAATTGTTATTGAGAAATTTTATTTTGAGTCGAGCTTAAAAAAATATTGAAAGAAGGGAAAAGCGTTGTTCGAATTGCGGCAAATGATATAAACAGGAATCACGAAAACTATGAGGATATTAAATGCACGATTTCACCCCTTCATACGGTTTTCATCACTCAGATTGTACATCTGTAATAATTACAACTTCGACGAAAAACCATAGCTTCTTGGCTTATTTATTTTCACTCAAGATTGAATTGCTGGATGATTGTTGTTGTAAACGATTTGATATAAGAGGAAATGATTTCTTTTAAATTTACATTCATAAATACACACAGTATAAAATTTCATTAATTATCGGGAATTACAATTAATTGTAATATTAATCATGAAATGACTTTTCTTAGGATTTCTTTTAAAAAAATGTTTTAATTTGAGTATTATTACGTGAATCCCAAAAATTCGTAGTAATTCTTTTCACCGTTCAGTTACTGAGATATTAATTGCTAAACATAAGTTAAGTAATTTCGTTGAAAGTATAGGCAAACGTACCCAAATCTATGATTTTTTATTCGGTTCGCAAATTTCAACAAATTTTACTCAACTTTTAGTAATGCAGGAACGAAAACAAAATTTTGGGAAAACTACTCAACTTTGTATTAAAAATATTATTATTTTTCAAGAATACTTCCTGAATGTTTAGTCATTTTTAATGAAATGTTTAGTAATTTTTCGCAAAATCTTTCGTTCCTGCATTATTACTGGAAGTTGAGTAAAATTTATCACAGCTTTTCTAGTCGTGTACTAATATATTAATTTCTGTTCTTAGGATTTTCATTAAAAAATCATTAAAAAAATTCGTGTCAATATGTAGAACATACACTTTTCAATGACATATCGAAAAAATTATTCCACCATCTCGTTTTTAAAATAAATGCACTTGAAATGTTAAATCCATGATATTTTGTCTGTAAATGATATAAAAAGGTACATATATATAAAAATTCTAATTAAATAAATAAAAGTATAATAAAAATATAGATTTTAGTCAAAATATTATACATTTTGACTCAATGTTAATTCATTTTCTTTTTAACAAAAACCTAAACACCATATCGGAACACCATATATGATACGCTACTTCACGATAGTTTTACCTTAAATAAAAGTTAAAAGAATAAGTTTGAATCAGTCTGTTTCCAGCACTATTTACATGATCTTTTTTTCGCACTTGGCTCATATTTTTGTAAGTTTAAAAAACAGACAGAGAGTCGAAAGCATTAGACGAGGTTGATAAACTTCGACTGTTTAGTCAACCAGAGCCGAGCTTGCGATCATTTCCAGGAAGAAATAAACGAAGCGTGGAATTTCTCAACTTCGTGCACGTGTGGACGATATTTCGGTCCAACGACCCTGTGCTCAAATCTTGAGCTTGCATTAGCAAAAATTGGCAAGACTTTGTGAAAAGAAAACGCGCGAAGCGAACGAAAAAGTGGCGCGAATCGTGCAAAATCAACGCAGTGAGACTTGTTTGAAATTATGTCATGTTTCTGTCTTTGAAGTTGTATCAAAGATCACTATCATAAATATAAATTATTATTATTGAAAACTCAAACTAACTACATGTATCTTTTTCTAAAATATATGAACGTTATTTTATGTTCTTTAATTAAAAATATAAAACGACATTTTTAAGTCCAAAATTTCAATTTCACATACACAGTACAAAATATTTTGTTTTCCATTATCTGAAATTCAGTACTAAATGATCTAATCGATCATTATTTAAATCTATTTCTTATGAAATATAAGATTACTATTAATAAAATGAACAAAATGGGACAAATATTTTGTAGAGTGTATTATTTCATCTAATATGTTAATAAAACGTACAAATGCAATTCGACTATCAAGACCGAAGCAAAACTTCTCGCCGATCAAAAGAAACCAAAAAAGCTGTCGTTAACTGAAAAGCAAGCAAAAACTACTAATTGAACGTGTAAAACGTCATTGTGCCTTCGCCTTCAAGAGCAAGCAGACTCTTTAGCACACAAATATTGACATTTAGGAGGAAAAATGTGTCGAAATTTGGGTTACAGAAACGAAAGAAAAAGCACAAACAAAAAGCAAAAAAAAAAAGAAAAAAACAGACGAAGAAAAAGAAGAAGAAAGCGACGCAGTCAAGTCTTCTTTGATTGTCCGCAGAAGCACAGCGCGTGGCGTTGGATCCCGCATCGTACAAAGTGAGCGAGCCGAGCGAGCGAAAGACTTGGCCGGGCCCGGCGTTTCCTTGTTTACAGAGCGAGCGAACGCGTCTCTGTGGCTGTCCTTAGGTTCTGTGCGTCGCTTTGCTTGGGTCCCGGCGCGCGAAGGCGGAGAGGCCTTGATTGGGAATTTATCTAAAAGCGGGACCCCGCGCACGCACGCACGCCCGGCCTAAAGAAGCCAGCGAAAACAAGCGATACGCAAACCAAACCCAAAACCCCACGACGCGGCAACACCGCCAAGACACAGAGAAAGAAAGAGAGGGAGAGAATGCGTCAAGTAGCCGCGCCGACAAATAAAGACGCATACTTTTGTACGCAAATTTGGCCTTAATTCATCATTTCATTCAACCTTTTTGATGACAAAAAATTGACATTTTTGGGCCATCCTTTTATCTAAGTGTCGAGTAAATTTGCAAAGATATTTTCGACAAAATATTTGACATTAGTACGAAGAAGATATAAAAAGACACGTTTGACGTAATGTAAAAAGCAAAGAAGCGTCGCGTTCCCGGGATTCTATGAGTCTATTAAATGTTTTATTGTCGAAAGTGTAAGCTGGATAGATTTTCACACTTTAGGTGGTCTCTTTAAGTACACATTTCGACTTGTTAATACACTCTATTTCGAAACTAAGTATTCTACAAGTAAAAAGACCTTCTCTTGGTTCAAGTCAATTTTGGCCATGATTAATACCTTACTTTAAAAAATTATAATTTTTTTGTAAAGACATTATGAAATTTTCATAATGACAAAAAAAAATTTTCATGAAATGAAAATGTTATCATGAAAAATTAACATGCAATAACAAAGTGCATGAAATAAATTATTTAGATGGTCTATGTCTCGTTGACACTTTTAAGATGTTTTTTTTTGCCGCGTTCCGTAAGTCGAGCCAGGGCATTCGCATGGGCGTGAGAGGTCAACACTTACTCGCGCGGTGCTGCAACATTACTGTCCATTGGACTGCACTGTCCATTTCATTTCTCTTCGTTATTCCCGCGTTGGATAACTTACATGTCGGTGCACTCTCAAATGTATATACAACGCACGCGCTATGCAACAACTATCTTTTACATTGGCGCTCTACTAAAAAAAAAAAACTTGTCTTATCTCAAATCCTCATAGTAAAAAATATATTTGGCAAAAATAACTTTTTTTATATAACTTTTTGCCGCTTTTTTTTGTAACATATATTTTAAATATATTTTTTATTACTAAAATATATTGTCATATACTTTGACATATTTATTTTTGAAATATATAATAAATATATATATGTGAAATATATAACTTTTTACCGGAAATATATTTTATATATTTCAAATATATTTGTTATCATGCGGGAATGATTTACATTTACAAATTTCGCTAACTTTTTCAGAAATTTTTTGTCTATTTTTGTATCATTTATATTCCATTATTGTTTGTTAATTATTTTATATTAAAAAATAAAAAAAACTTGTACGATTGCGTTGAAGTGTAATACAAAACATTGCCACGAACGAAGCGTTTGAAACATTCTCGCGATTGGAATGCAAAACGAGCGTCGTGGAATGACTTTCGTGACAAGAAAAAGACTCCCAAGTCGATTTGGCAATAGGACTTTATCGTCACTGTAAAACTTGTCGCGCGTATGCGACATGCGTCTCGCGCGGCCAGCACGGATTTGCTAATCTTATCTTACGCAGAAGATATTGCACCATTCGAGTATACCAACGATTTTACTTCATTTGTGGCTTCCTCTACTTCACATTTTATCTATTATAATTTTTATTATATAAATCAAGACAAAATAATCATTAATTTTTGAAAAGTAAAAAGCTTCAAATTTTTTAACTTTTTCATTTACAACTAAGTTATTATTTTTATTTTTTGTCATTCATTAATTTTTGTAGTGGAGAATATATGACAGAAATATTATGTGTGCGTGAACTTATAATTGTGCAAATGACGAGTGTCATGCGATACGAATCGACAAGCATACAACCGTAAAGTATGTTTTCTTATTCGCGCTCGTTTCGTCAGTGCCGATTAACTTTGTTAGCGTTAGAGAATGCAACGTTTCAGTTCGTCACACTATCAGCTGTATATTTAAAAAATAATAATACCTCTATGTATACTTGAAACTTTTAACTATCCAAATATAATTTTTTTGTCATTTTTTTAATTTTTTAAAACCCTTGTTTGCTGACAAATAACTGAAACCATGGTTTTAAAAATGATTTTTTATACTATTGAAAAGACATTATTATTATAAAAAATGATTTTTTTACTGTAAATTTTTTAATTTTCGGAAAAATGTCAGTGTCATTATCATTACAAAACTTTCTTTTAATTGAAAACAAAAAAATAATTTTTTCATCCAAAAATTAAAAATTTTTTACATTTTTTCCAAAAATGTTAATTTTTGTAATCATCATAAAATTTATTATATTATAATAAAAAAATATTTTTTCAATGTACTATAATTAACGATTTTTTATTTAATTTACTTACTTTTTTTGTAATAAAAAAGTTTTAATTTTGAATTTGTCGAAAAAAAGTTAACAAACGGATTAACTTTATTGCAAAAATGAATGTTCTTAAAAATCTATAATCCAAATATTAACACACGAGTAAATAAAAGTTATAAGTATGACGATTAAAAACGTTCGTCTGTTGTTGCAAAGAGAAGAAAACCACTGTTGAATGTGCACGAAACAAAATGACTTTGGAGAATGCAATATCTTGTCTTCTTGGTAATCTTTATTTCAGCATTCAAATACGAAACAAAATGAATGTTCGCTCCGTCAATCAATCAATTTAATTTAACCCTCTTGTTTTTACATTCTCCTTTATCCTTTCTTCCTTTCCATCTTCCCGTTTCATCTTCGCACATGCAACGCCTTCGCTGCCTCAATGCCCCTTAACTCGTCCCTCGTCAGGCGCGAACCAGGTGAAACAGCCGTAAGAAAAAAAAAAGAAAAAAAAGGAAAAAACTTAGCAAGAAAAAAAAGAAGCACCCGGACGAAAATTACTGCAACGAACCCTCCTTGGTTCGCACGCCTGATGCGACCTGCCAGTCGAGCCTCTACGAGCTTCGAATATACGGCGTTGAATTCTATATATTATAATTTTTAAAGAGACGTCATTCGCATATATAGACTGCAAAAAGATATACGCAATTTTTTTCATTCCCCCTCCTTTTTTTGAGTTGCCATCCCCATTCCCTTTTTGCTTATTTTATTTATTTTTCCCTGAAAAGTCGCTTCGGGCGCAATTAAAGAGCGCGTAATTTCCGGCGAAATTCAATTTACATTTGCTTTTTTAGATGTTATTATACGTTTATTTTAAAAGCAACGTGTATCGTTAATTATATATGGACTTTTAATTATCGCTGCTTCACGATTAATGATCGTTAATTACTGTCAACGAAATGGTGTCGACTTCGTAATAATATGTTACAAAATTTGCGATGATCATCCAACTGCGTATGATAAATCGAACGCGATAAAATAACGAATTTATAACGCATTGGATGCTCGCGAAATCAAACATAGTCATAGGAAAAGTTGCATGTGTTTGAAAACAGAGGAGATTGAGAGCCATTTTTTTTCAATGCGATAAATGAATCAAGATAACATGGACGTATGCTTATTAAATAGAAATTGACTAATAAGTTGGAAGGCGCAACCTTTTTAATCTTGCTAATTCAATTACGGATATCAATTCGATGTAATTATTCTATTTATAATTAGATATCAGTGTCTGCATGTTAGGACTAATTTTCAAGTTTAAAAACTGGAAGCATTAGTAATAGACTGTAATTATTATACTGGCTCATTAACTTTGCACTTTATTTGTTTCTAAATGAATGTGTTTAAACTAAAATTAGTTCTCGATGAAATATTACAGTTAAAATTGCAAAATTACAGCTTTCTCTTAGGTAAAATAAGGTAAAAAATGTCTTTTTGAATTTACATGCAAAAAAATGTCGCTAATTTCGTAAGCAGTTTGAAAAAAGAATTGTCAAAGTTGCTAAGCGACATGTATGAGTGCAAAAAAGATGACAAAACAGTTCGCGCAAGCATAATCAGGAATTCGAGTCGTCGATAAGTGCAAAGTGATAACGAGAGACAGAACACAAAGGAATTTCAATGAAGTGCGATGCGGATTCAAAAAAAAAAAAGAGCATGGAGGTCTAAAGAGAGGAGAGAGTGCTTGGCAGCGAATGGTGCGTCGGTTTGCGCGCGAGCTTGGCAATCTGCGTAGTGTTTTACGACAACTATAAATATGCCCATAAACTCTTTGTTTAGAACTTCTAGACCGGCCTTTCGAAGCGCTTTAACGCAATCTTGACGATTTCTTAGTTTTACGAATTTCGACGCGTATAATCGGGTCCTGGATTGGCTTTGAATTATGTCCATGTTAAAATTATTTTTTCTGTATTTGTTTTTTTTTTTTTTTTTTATTTTTTACATGTTTCATTACATCTTCGAAATTAAATCATAAAACCATTTGCAAATGAATACTTTTTTTCATTTTCAATGAAATCATATTTACAAATAATTATTATTTATAGTTAATATGAATTTCCTGAATACTTTTTAAATTTTATTAGTTTGAATGAAGTATTAAAATGTATAAATATTGATTAATACATTTGAATATTTTGACAGACAGTAAAAATAAATATACCAAAACGGAGATAAACCAAAAGTTACAAAAATGTACAATCATTAAAGCCGGATAAATGCACACGAAAAAATGTTACTTGATGTTCGAAATTTATCGAATTATTCAATTTTAATTAAAGTCAAATTACATGAAGTATAAAATTATCTTTATCATGAAACATCAATCAACATGAAATTTTTATTTGATTAACACTTCGAATTCTCATATCGTAAACAAAATTATCTATAATTCATGAAATTAATTTGAAAAAGAAAATAATATAATTTTGGAGTATAAATGATTTCAAGGATTTATCATTTTTATCACATGAACAACGTATTTCAATATAAAAAATAAAAACCTACACAAAACTTGAATGCTGTTTGATATTTGTATATTAAGTGTTTTTAATTATTTTTCTACTTTAATGATTGATTAATGTGTATGCATTTTTCCTCGCATTAACATGATTTTAATTGAAACCAAATTTACTTTGTACAACAAACGTTAAAAGTGAATCATAATTTGCGAATAATTTGCATTTTACATTAGTCGATGTAATCATTAATTTTTACACGAAAAAAAGTAAACTGTAACCATTTTACTTATATAAAAAACTAGGTTAATACGACATCCTTATGACATCCCTATAAAATCCTTTTAAAATCCTTATACCATCCTTATGACATCCTTACGACATCCCTACGACATCCTCAAAACAATCTTATGACATCCTATAACATCCATATAACATTCTGTAACATCCCTATAACTTCCGTATGAAATCCGTATGACATCATTATGTCATATTTTCAGTTTTATGTATCAATAAGGATTCATTTAAACTAAAATGAATATTATATATAAATCTCTTTATTTCATCGTGATTCACCAATAACAATTTTGAGATCATGGAAACGGCGTCGCGGAATGTTAGCATGCGTGAAGAAAGCTGCATAATGCGTTATGATTATTATGCATGTCGATCCTTAAGTGCATCATTATGCCTTCGTATATCAAAGCTCATAAGTTGAAAAATTCTGTCTCAACAGATGATAGTGCTGAGTTACACCGACTCAACTCCGATCTCATCGTTCATTAAATCTTCAACTTATCATTTCATGTGTTTCATCAACATTCTTATCTCTCATATCCCTTTCAAAATATATATTACATCATTACAACAGTGTATATGAAATTTTACTACTTTCTTGTGAAATATCGTCAGGACTTATAGAAGTTCTAATTAATACAATTTTTAATGTTAAGCTAAATATTTCGTTGCGTGTGTAGTTTTAAAAGACCGCTTTGCTAAAAGTCAAAGCAAATTCACACCATATGGATAAGTGTCCGGGAGATGGCGGAAGTTCTTACGATAAATACTGTATTACATGCGAACAGTGGTTTTCATTGTTCACTTACCATCCCCTTGCAAACTTGCAATTACATTCACTGACATCTACACTTCTTACAATTCACATTTTCATGTGTGAAATGTTTCTTTTTTGCCTGAGATTAAATTGTCTTATACAAATCTAAAATATTTATACTCCAAAAAATACATAACTGTCTATTCTATAACTGACATATAAATAATCCAAGCAAGCAATCACTTAAAGACGCCGATTAACGATTGTGAAATTTTCGTTTCAAGCTCTGAATGAATGAATGCTATCGTGAAATCATATAACCCAGTACGAAGTTTATCTCTTTATCAAACTAGGTTGGACGAAACGATGGAAAGCCGCGATTAGTGTCGTTAAAAGACATAATGTCAAAGATATAGTCGTAGCATTTAATTTGCAAAAATTGCTTTTGATTCATTTTTAATTAGGAATCAAAATTAAATTTAAGTACAACAAATATTGAATTTATGCATAATTTGTGAAATTGAAAACATCGGAATATGATTAGAAATTAAATAAGGTAGCAAATAGTTGACATGATTAGAAGAATCAAAAGTTGCGCAGAGAGACGCGACAGATAGCAAAGGTTTGTCGAGATGCGTGGAACGCATTCTTCTAAGTGCCTGTAATTAGCCACGTGCCAGACACGTGTTTCTAAGTTGAGTTCAGTGTCCAAAATTAACGCTCATACGTTGAATGCGCGACGCCGAGCGTCTTGGATGTTAACGTGATTAATGAGTGAAAATCGATAGGTTATCAAAGCTAAACGATAACAGCGTGAACCAAGTCAACATATCAATAACATTGCTATCGCGCGTATTTATTGAATATTACACTGCGCGCGAAGAAGAGAAATGTAACTTGCTTGACATAATATCAAAGGTTATTTCATACTTGACATTAGATTCAAACACTTTGCGGTGAACAAAAAATGGCGGCTTTTTATAATGAATGTTTATCTGCTAAATTTAGTTTGCTGTAGCAAAGTTATGTAACATGAGTTAAAAATTGGACATTACTTGGTTTAAAATTTGGAGGACTATTAGGTTGAATTAAAAAATTCTATAATTTTAATACATTTATCATAATTTCCTTAGTTTTGTTACAGTTTTGTTCCTCCATTTAAGTTTTTACTTTCTTATGTTGAAATTCTAAAGAAAATTTAGTACAACCATGAAATTTCTTATGCAAACATACATAATGTTGAGATAAAAGAAATGTCGTTCAACAATGTGATGAATAGATAAAGCAAATGTGTCACGTTGGTCTTCTTAATGTATTAGTAAGTGATTAAATGTTTTTGGAACAAATGTTTTATTCGTGTCCTAGAATTTTGACAGTCTTTTTTTAATTTGTATTTCTTAATTTTTATTAATATAAACAAGTTTGTAAGTAAGATATTTATACTAAAAACCAAATGTCTCATTTTGAGACATTTTTATGATTAAACGCTAAAAGTGTTCTAAAGTTGAATAATTGGGATATTTTTTGTGTCTCAGTCATCAAAATTGTGAGACAGTTTTTATGATTGAGACGTCAAAAAAGTGTCAAAATTGATAACTAAGGCACTTTTGGTGTTTCAGTCATCAAAATTGTCTTAAAATAAGACACTTGTTTTTGCAATATATATATACTTTTTGTATAATCTCATAAAACAAATCATTTTGCAAAAAAATTTCAGATAAAATTGCATAAACGCCGCGATAAAAATCAACTCTTAATAGCAAAACTGATACTTTGGTCATACAATGGTAACAAAAAGGGAATCTTATTAGAATTGACTAATTATACGCTAAGTGTTGTCTAAATGATTACATAATTTTCATAAAGTCGGATTCTAATGAATAGAACGAAGAAGGAACAGGAATAACTCGCATTCTTCTAAAAGTTAATTATGCAAAGCAAAGATCGAGTGAGAGAGAAAGAGACAAAAAAAGAAACAAAACAAGATATGAGAAACAATTTGCACTGGTAGTCGTATAGCGCGGCAAGATTTACGACGTAATTTAAAATATATTTACACCGCAATTATTTTGATCCGATTATGTCTCATGCATATATTCATTAGTCCAAACGGTAATTACAAGAATGGATTTTACCCACGACAAGGAATAAATATTTACGCGCACTAAATTGCACGTTGCGAAAAACGATTTGACTAATCATAATAAAATACGCGCATAAAATATATATATATTGTGTTAATCGCAAATCGTGACTATTCGATTCGCTTGGTGCGTTGGCTGGGGAGATTCTCCATGTCCCATTTACACGCGTTGCTGTTAAACGCGCCAAGGGCTCGACCCCTTAATTTTTTTTTCGCTGCCTTTTTCCTTCGTTTTCAGTTTTTTACTTCATCATTATAAGTTTTTCATTCGACGATTATTCCAAACACCATAACATTCAATTTACAATTCACTTTACATGCCGTTGATAAACGATCATAATTACAAGCGAATAAATATGTATGCGCGACAATTATATCAACATGTTTATTCAGTATGAATTTTGCGTGAACATGATTCCCTGATTATTCAACTTTTTTTCTTTTTTTTAATTCAGCGTAGAAATGAAATACAGAGTGAAATAATAATCGAGTAAGGTAATTCATTTTTGTCGGAGAAAACATGTCAAAATCGCTTCCGAGTTGTTCGGGTACCCAAAATAATGGTTCTGGAACACAGTCAAAAGGACACTTTGACAGCTGTCGTCGCGATTATAACACGCATTAACGTGTATGCGCACGGCAGCTATCAAAATGTCTCGCAATTTCAACGGATGCCAATTTATACATCAAGACACGATAAAGTACAGTAATCCGATTATTCGTGCAGCTTTTTTTTTTCTTTTTTGGAGGTATGGTTTTATATACTCTCTGTCAGCGTGTATATTTGCGCGTCAAAAAGTTGAGCCACAAATTTTTACGCTCTTTGTTTCGTCAGTGATTGCCTCCGGTATCCAAAGCGCGGACACAATTGTTCAAATATTTTGTCGCAAACCTGCGATACGCAAATATTGCAATCGCGATAAGCAGATTTGTGTAATAGCGATAATGTAAGACAATTGCGTGAAACGTCATGTGCAATTTAAGTTAATTGCATGTGAGATTACTTTGTCAAAGATTTGCACCACAAAAAGATATAAATTAGCTTTACACTTTCAAAGTGTACTTCCGCAAAATATTTTGATTGAATCACTGGCAAAAAATCGTCTGTAATTGTATAATGGTTCATACATTTTTTGTTTTAATGATTTAAAATTGAATTTGTTTTTATTATTAATTTTAAACTTAAAAGTATGCATTTCAGAAAGTTTTTCATAACCACTAAATGAAAAATAATTAAATATAAATGAATCTGATTTGAGTATGAACAAAATTTTATTTTTGTAATCTTATCAATTATTTGGTTTTATATCCAAAACATCTGAAGCTATGCAAATTAACTGAATTTAAGTTCAAATTAAAGTTTTAATTTCAGCTTCTGAATATTTATTGACTGCAATTTGCTAAGACATTTTACGCATTTACATTTTTTTTTGTTTTTACATATGAAATTCATAATAAAAATAATTGATTTCATATTTTTTAAGATGGCATTTCTAATGATTAAATTAATCACAATTTAATCAATATCTGTCTTATTTGTGTAACAATAAAAAAGTATTCAAAAAATGCAGTGTAAATGTTGATGTAATTTTTAGCCGGTAATTATGTTATTAATGTTTCGACGTTATTTGTTTAGGTCAGACGAAAGTAAGGGACGCATAGGGAGGAGAAACAATCTCTGGGATTTGGAGATCAGGTGTATTGTAGACTGTCAGCGTGACAGTAATCTTGACAGCACGAGTTTCTTTTCCGAGTCTCTCGCCTGTCGTTTCAGCGAAAAATCGTTTTACGGGGAAATTTGTTTAAGTTATTCTTGTTGCTGTAGTTTAGAAAAAGAGAGAAGAGAGGGCAAACGGAGAAGGGAGGGGGGGGGATTTTGGGCAACAAAACGAGGAGATTTCGTTGAGACGAGAAGAACGCAGAGAGCAAACAGAGACGGGGCAAGCTTTCCGAATGTAAGAAGTGCAGCAGGTAGGCTCGTTAGCGAGCAGGTAGGTAGGTAGGTAGATGGGTAGGTAGGTAAAAGCCAGAGTAGGTAGGTGTATAATGCTGAATGTAGTCACTGAGTTTGTGTCCATATACCGGGTAGTCACCATTCATTTTTTAACTATCCGAAAAAAAAAATTTTTTTTTATT
Organism: Gryon sp. ZL-2020; assembly: GCA_022817425.1. Lineage (NCBI taxonomy): Eukaryota > Metazoa > Arthropoda > Insecta > Hymenoptera > Scelionidae > Gryon > Gryon sp. ZL-2020. The sequence continues at coordinate 17,856 of JABFPJ010002658.1, forward strand.
TTATTTTGCTTTCGTTCCTGCTTTGTTTTGTTATTTATTGCTGCTTAGACCTTCGAATCAAGTATAGTTTAGAAGAAAAGTACACAAACTTGAACGCGTTTTATGAGAAACAGTTTTATATTTTCTACCTTTTTTTATTATGTTGTTTTTTAATGTACGTTTTTTTAAATTATTTCTTTTTTAATTTTGTTTTTGTAGGTTTGGATTTGTGTAACAGAAATTAATATTGCATTGCAAAGACACATTTTGTATTTTAATTTAAAATTTACGTGGGAACACAATGACGAAATGAAATATTTTTTGAAATTATGGTTTATTGAAATATCTGCATTCTATTATGCGACATTCTTTTCAAGTAAATATTAAAAGAAACCCTTTGATATATCGAAGATTATGCGAGATAATAAAATTAATTCCCGGGATTTATCTTTTAAGAAGTTACAAGCAAAATGTATATCAATTTTAATGGAATTGTATTTTTTAATATCAAAACTAAATTACATTATTTAATTATTGTCTTTATTTATCATATACACTAAGGAAAATAGCAATATATAAATTATCATATTTTTAATAAATTAAGGATATACTTGTCGACATTAAAAAAATTACAATATTTTCGGATAAAACGTTTTAGAAATTCAAGAACTATTTTCATAAAAACGACATGATAATTTTTTATTTTCAAAAAACGTATTCTTAATTTGTTAGATAAACAATAATTTTTACATTACACGCATAGAAATAGGTAAGTAAATATTACTGAGAATACGAGTAATTGTGTGACAGTATCTGTTTTTGAGTAAAATTTAAGAATTTTTTGTAAAATTTGCACAAATTTGATGAATTTTTACGAAATA
>JABFPJ010002659.1:0-18709 GCA_022817425.1 Gryon sp. ZL-2020
GCTCTTTTGTTGAGAGCTTGGAGAGAACGGTGGACTGATTTACAATGGGGAATCAATATAAAAACGGTAAATATTTTGAAAAGTAATTTTTAGAAGAAGCGGCCTAGAAAATAAAAAAACCTTAATAGCAAAAAATGTTCTCAAAAAATTCCGAGAATATTTATTTTAAATTATTAAATTTCCTTTAAAAATTTCGAAATTTTCTAAAACATTTTAAAAAATTTTTGGGAGACTTCAACATTCAAAATGGAAATGTTTTCGGAATATTCTGAGAATGTTTTGTGATATTAGGGATACATTAAAAAACACATTTTTAACAATGAATAAGAACATAAACTTGTAATTGTAAACTAATTCAAAATTTCAATTAAAACTAAATGAAATTAAAAATAAAAATACAATTAAAATTAAAAAGCAAGTTTTTATAAAATTAATTTATTTATTCTACTTTCGTATGCTTTTTTATTATTTGAAAATTGATTTCAATTTTTTTAGGATCTTTTTGAATTTTCTTTTTACGAAATGTTATCAAAAAGTCACATTTCTTAATATTGATTTTTTATTTTATACGTACAAAGTATTGAAGTTTAATTTTATTTTTAGATTTTACGATAATTGTTTGATTAACTGAACAACAAAAATAATTTAAATTACTCAATAAAAAAAATAATAATAATAACTCAAAAAATTTTCCAGATTTTACCACGTGGTGTCAGCGGTGATGTTTACAATTTAGCCGACTGTATATTACAACAGGCACTCGTCGGACCTGGACCCAATCAGTTAGTCTTATCTTATTTGAAGCATTCCTTGAGTTCGCAAGTATGTCATCATCATATTTCTAAAATAAAAAAAATGTAATAAAAAACGAAAAAATCGTATTTAATCGCATGCGCACAACTTCACTACATAGAATCTACAAAAAAGCTGCGCAGTAAGTTTGTGCGCATGCCTTAACACTGCGCGATAGTTTACTACGCATCGTGTAAACATTTCAACTAAAAAAAAACAACATTTACAGTTAGTATCGTACGCAGCCGTACTGCAGCGAATTAGCAAATACGAGGCGTTCCACAAACCACATTGCATCGCGAGTTTGTTGGAGTTTTTGGAAACGATTCACGTGGGTATAACGTGTCGCGGCAAACCCGAGGAAGATTTGCTGGCGGCGGCGGTGTTGTCGATAGTTCATTGGTTGTTGCAATGTTACTTACACGCGCTATCAAAAATGCCGCAAAATAATCCGCTGATGCCGCAGTCAGCGGAGCTGATGGAAAAGCCGGCCAACATTTTGAAGGATATGTTGAATTGCGACTTTATGTGCGCCATGATGTACTTGGCCAAGCAGGATGATAAGGGTTAGTATTAGGGAGTTTGAGTATTTAATATTCGAGAGTATTAATATTTTATAATTTTTATTAGTAATGACTAGTATTGACTAGTATTTAATGTTAATAATATTAGTAGATACTAATAGATGGTAGGAAATGTTAACTTTTAATAATTATTATTATTGACTGTAATTGATTACATGTTTGCTAGTACTTACTAGAGTCTACTAGTATCTACTAGTATCTACTGATACTCAATATAATTTTTAAGTATATATTTGTATACTTCCTTATATTCTAATACTTATTATAATTATTATTTCTTGAACTTTCTTAATCATTACTAGTATTTTGTAGTAATTAGTACTATTTTGATTGTATTCATTAGTACACAGTATTTAAGAACTAGTATTTCAAAATACTTCAATAATTTTCATAATATGTAATATTTTGTATAACTTTATAGTATTTATAACATTTTTAAATAGTACTCAATATCTAGTATCTAATATCTTCTATAGTATTTTCTAGTATGTAACAGTATTTAGTATTTATTAACTAAATTTTAAAATTTTTTTCAAAAAAAAAAACTAATCCAATCTCATTTCCTTTGCAAAACAGACTTATACGCAGCCGTCGTAAAAAAGTGTCAAGAAATTGAGTCCTTAATCAAACTCAATCAGGTCAAATCCTGCAGCTCAATCGAGGAATCCATCAAGAAACTCTGTCATCTGAGTATCGAAAATTTGACCCAAAGCTCCGCCAAAGTTGACATGGAACCAATCACATATTCACTTCAGCCGCTTTTGACTGTCCACGTGCTACTCAATCCCTGCACGGAGACGTCTATTTTCGTCAGCCAACTTCTCGTTATTCAGCGTCTCAAGAATTATCCAAACGCTCGATTTTATTGCGAAATCATTCGCGCGGGTTTGACGTGCTTACGCTATGCTACGGGAACTGTTAAGGAGTCGCAGTGGGCAGCGTTTGCGTTTTTGAAAATGCCGCTTATTATTAAGGAATTGCATTTTCATGCAACTAACAATGGTATTTTTTTTTATTAAAATGCATATAATGCTATTTGAACAATTTTAAAAACTTTGTATTTAAATTCTTGCATTTTCGCGCGCTTTTATGCATTTTTTTAAAAATATATATTTTTGCATTTTCCCGTCATATTTCAGTATTTTGTAAAACATTTGATTTAAGTGTTTGCATTTTTGCTCGCTTTTTATCAAATAATATAATTCATTGTAATTTGAACTTTAATTATGTTCAAATTAAATTAATTAAAATTAATAAATTAAATTATTTAATTAAATAAGACTGTAATTTGTTTTTTGTTTTTCATTACAGGAAATGATTGGTACGAGATTTCCTCCGACATTTCAGATGCCTTCGAATTATTGCTTCAATTTAACTCGTTGTTGGATATCATGGACGCTTCTTGTTTATGCAACTGTTTTGAATTTTTGCTCGTGGAATTACAAAAGCACAATTTAATCAGCGAAAAATTGACCAAACAGTTGTGCAGCAAAAGGTTGGACAGAAAAATTGAAAATAAAACAAACATTTTTTTAAAATCCCATTTTTGATGATGTTTTGTTTAACTTTAAAAATGATTAAAATGATTTTTTAAATTTTATTTTGTATAGATTTATAATTACAGTATTTTTAGATTTGCTCATATGTAATTTGAATCAGATTGTACTTTTGCAGAGATCCGGCAACGATAACGGTGCTCCAAAAACTCGGAGATCCAAATCGTCCCTGGGATAATTCGAGTTCGCAGGTATAAAAACTACTTTTACCATTTGTTTAAATATAATGAAAATATATTTTTTTTGTTTCTTTATAATATTTTTTTTATTGTAATATTAAAAAAAATTAATTTTGGAATTGACATTATCTGTGAAATTTTTTATAAAATATTTAATTAACATTAATTATTAATATTTACCATATATTAGGGTAAATTTTATATTAAATATTCAAATTTACCTTATTTTATTAAATTATTAGTTTTACTTGTTATATCAATATTACTTTTCTTGATTAATTAAAAAATTAATTTCATTAATAAAAAAATAATTATAATAATAATCAAATTTGTTTGTCACATTCACAGGTTATTTTACGAGCGGAATCAACGTTGTCCGGGATTTTGCGTTTGCTGCAAGCGGATCACAACAAAATGCAGGACTCACTGCTGGGGATGTTGCAACAGGTGCTGAGTGGTCAGAGTTTTGAGTTGATGTTGGCATGCGCTACGGTTGAAGGCAAATTAAAAACCTTCGTGAGTCGACTCATAAGATTCAACGAGAACACAAAGAGTCCGTGTGAGGCGACGAATGTGAATGCCAAAATGACGGAAATACGATCGCCGTTGTTCGACATATCCTTTGTGATGCTTTGTTATATTGTGCAAAATTATGGATCTGATGTTAGTATTAACAAAAATTAATTCATTTTTTATTTATAAATTATTTATGAATCATTCTTGAATTATTCATAACATATTTATATAATCATTCATTTAATCATTTAAAAATCTATTATAAGTCATTGTTGAGTCATTCTTGAGTCATTCATAAATGTTTTATAAGTTACACTTTTAAGTTATTGATGAGTTACTTGCAAGTCATTCATGCGTCATTTAAAAGTCTATTATAAGTCATTGTTGAGTAATTCCTGAGTCATTCATAAATGTTTTATAAGTTACAATTTTGAGTTATTGATGAGTCATTTGTAAGTCATTCACGAGTCATTAAAAAATCTATTATAAGTTACTGTTGAGTCATTCATGAGTCATTTCAAAATCTATTATAAGTCATTATTGAGTCATTACTGAGCCATTCATAAATTGTTTGAGTTACTTTGAAGTAATTGATGAGTCATTTGCAAGTCATTCATGAGTCATTTAAAAACGTATAACGAGTCATAACTGAGTCATTTACGACATAAGTTTCAAAGTGAAAGAATTCTCTTTAAAAAAATTGTTTTTATCGATTAAAAACATTCATTTTGAATCTATACATTGTTCCCAGGTGGTTCTAGAAGAAGGCGGCGATTCGTTCTTCGAGCAGTGGGTGCGCGAGTGCATGCCCGAGCGCGGTAAACCCAAGTCACCGCACAAGATGCTGCAAAGCGTGGACCCAACTCGAGTGGATTATCTGCTACAACAAATTGACTCGGGCCACGCGGATCTCAAGTCCGACACGAGCACCAAGTGGCACATCACGTGCCAGTCGGCAATGGGCGCCGTGAAGGAGCTGCTTTGCGCCTGGGAGAGCGGCGCACTCAGCGCCAGCGACGTGAAGCGCGCCCTCGACGGACTTCGCGCCTCCGCCTGCTGTCTGCCCATCTGCGCGGCCTCGTGGCTCTGTGCGCATATGAGTATCACGCATCAAGATGCACTACTCAAACCGATGAACATGGTGCAACAGTTTCTCACGCCGTTGCCCGGCGAGGAGATGCCGGATTACTATAAAGAACAGTAATAAACAAAAATTTTATTTTATTTGAACATTTTTTTTAAATTAACATTTTCACACGCTTTTTGTCATTTTTTAATAATGTTTTAAGTTTCTCGAACTTGTTTAAATATGTTCTATTTTTTTTAACAAATGTTTACTGTTTCAGGTTAGTCTTGATGAACCAAATCATTCGCAAAATGCAGTACGATGTACATCCGCCCACACAATCCAAGACTAAAGTATTTTCTTTGTCTAGTAGGTAAGGACAGTTATATTATATTTGGATGCAAATCTGTGGAAGAATTTAAATGAAATTATGAGTCATTCGTGAGTCATTCATGAGTGATTGATGTTGAGTTCATCATTTATTTTTACAAATACGTTTTTAAGTCATCTATGAATCTATTATTTTGGGTTATTTATGATTTAATTACTGTGAGTCATTTGTGAGTTATTGATATTGAGTTTATGAGTTATTTGTTCAAATGCTTTTCTGAGTCATTCGTGAGTCACTTTTAAGGATGTTTGGTCAAAACATTGATTGTCATTTATAGTCATTCATGAGTTAACTATGAGTTCATTCGTGAGTCATTCGTGAATCATTGAAGTGTAATTTTTTACTTATCTATTGTTAATATTTTGAGTTATTTTAATGTCTTTTATAAGTCATTTAAGAATGATTTATAAGTCATTTATAAGTTAATAAGTAATTAATTATGAATTATTCATTTATGAGTCATTCAAAAAACAGCCATTTTTCATCGTTTGTTCCATATTACATAATTTCATCAATTAAAAAAACTTTCTGTTATTGTAGTATCGTATCTAGACAACCAATTCTAGAGGAACTGGAACAAACGTGGCGAGGAATTCACTCGTGCGGTTGGATTGACATACAGTCGATGCAGTCGTTGGAGTCACTCTTAAACACCGGCGGCTCATTGTGGTTTGTCTCAAACCTCGTGAAAGAAGTGCTCAAATTCAAATACCAAGAGGACCTGGATCGCGCAGTTGACATAGCTTTTGCCATCTTCCATCTGGACATTGAAAATTGCACTTTGGAATTGCTGAATCACGTTTTGCCGCAGTATTTGTACAATACTTTACAGTAAGTTTTTTTTATATGAATTAGTTGCTTCATGCTTGAATCAATTATGAGTCAGACATGAGTCATTTGTTGTAGAATATTTTGAAGCCATTCACGAGTCATTCATAAATAATTTCTAAATAATTCATGAGTTATCCATAAATGACTCAAAAGTCATTAATGAGTCAATCGTAAATCACTCAAGAATCATCTAAATAAATAATTAACGGTTCAGTCATAAGTTTATGAATCATTTGTAAGTCATTCATGAGTCATTAGTATAAATAATTGACGGTTTATTTATAAGTCATTCATGAGTCATTCATAAATCACTTATAAATCATTAATGAGTCATGCATAAATCACTCAAAATTATGAATCATTTGTAAGTCATTCATGAGTCATTGATAAATCATTTAATTTGCTTGCAGAAGTGAAGAACTGGTGGAGCCGCAGTCATCAACTCTCGCGAAGCTGTGCGTCTACTGCATCTTCTCCACGCTCGAGCACCAGAACACTCACGCTAAGCACGCGAACAATCGCAAGCGCGCGCACCGTGACCTCGACGCCGACGAGCTGGACGCCCTCGGCGTACCCGCGAACAAGATCCTGCGACTCAACGAGGCCGGCGACACGAACCCCATCTTCGGGTCGACCTCGCCGCAGTCTCATCAAACCGCCTCAAACAACACCAAAAAGACGATTGTATTGCGCGAGCCACTCGCCATCGCCGTGAACGGACTCTTCAACAACTTCATGTACCTCGCGAGTCGTCACGGCGAAGTCACCCAAAAGACGTACTTCATTCTGCAGTTCTTGCAATTGCTCGTGCAGTGCGGCAAGGATCGCGCAAGAATCGTCTTGCACGAGATGCCCGAGTCGCTGGTGCCGTGCTTGCTCAAGGCGTTGCCGGAGTTTTTCACCACGGACTTGCTGCTTAAGCTGTATGATATACAAACGAGGGAGGGTCGCAGAGTCACGGCGAGAGATCTTTGTATGCTACGGAATATTAATCTTAAGACGGCGAATTAATAAACACTTTTGTGTGGCAAATAAGATGCGCTTTCTTTTTCAAAGTAGGTTTAATTATTTGAGAGAAATGTTTATTATTCAAAATTCTTTTATTCGAGTTTGTTTTAGTCATTTTAAGTTACTCATTTTTGTTAGTTTTGGCCTCTAATTTAGTTATTTATTATTATTAATAATAATAATTAAAGTAACTTATTACTTTAATTAGTTACTTTAGTTAGTTATTTTTGATAGTTTTGCTTATTAAGTTAGTTAACTAAATTCATTAGATCCAAACTGATTAACTGTTTTTGTTTCTTAGTCTTTTATTAGTTTGTTATATTTAATTTAATTATAAATTAAATTAACTCAGTTTATGTGCATGTTACTTTAGTTACTAAATTTAATAAATTAGTTATTAGTTCAATATAGTTTGTTTAATTAATATAAATTAATACACCTAAAAATGTTTAATTTTTTATAAAATCTCTTAAAACGCAACATCGCACCTAAAATTATTCAGGTTCAAAAAGAAATTCCACACAACTTATTTATGTAAATTCATACTATGATTTATTCTTCCTCATAACATTTTTGACATCGTTTTGCTCGTAAACATTTGCCAATCATCGAAATATTTCAGTTTACCTTAAAACTAAATTCAATCCAAAATCGGCAAAGAGACCACAAAATCATTTTATTTGAACTTTATTGCCATTGCGTATGGTACTTTTGACTAACTTTAACATTCACTTATAAAACAAAAAAAATGCTTTATTCGCAGTAAACGCAATAAATAAAATGTATTTAAAATACTGTATTGTTCTTTTGTTGTTTGTTTCAGTTTTGAGATTTGCATCGTTATACAACGATATAACTATATATAAAGGCAGTTTCTTTTTTCTCTTTTTTTGTTGATAATACAAGTCTACGAAATAGCATTCAGCTGCATACGTTATTATCACAAATACAAATAATTAGGGTTGCAACAATTACAAGTCTTATTTCTTATTTAAACATTCAAAATCAAGAAAAACTTTTTAATTTAAAATCAATAAAATCATTGAATTACAAAATTATATTTATTTATTTAAATCATTTAAATTATTTAATTAATTTAAAATAATTCAATCTAATTTAATAGAAAATAATTTGTTATTTTAAAAATGAAATACGTTTAAAGATTTGAATCAACGACAAAAATCACTGCAACCCCAGCAAATAAGACTTATATATATCCATATTTATAATTATATATAATATATATATATCAAATCGTGTTAATACTATTTACATATTCTCTCAAAACTAACACGTTTCTCTTGTACAGTTACGATTACACAACTTAATTAACGAATCTCACGTCGTCATGATATATAAACATTAATTCATTAATGCATGAATGAATAATTAATCAGATTACAAAGAGTTACTGAGATTCTTATTTAATACAATTCTGTTTTTATTATTCGACTTTTTTCTCTTTTTTGAATTTCGCGCCTTTTTCAAATTTCGCGCGCTTTGTTCAAATTTCGCGCCTTGTATTTAAGAGCGCATGTATTCGTAATCATATTCACGCAGTGGAACGAAGGTTTCTTTGATGGATTGCGGCGAGGCCCAACGGAGGATGTAGTGCGGACCACCAGCTTTGTCGTTGGTGCCGGACATGCGACTGCCGCCAAACGGCTGCTGGCCCACCACCGACCCGGTCGACTTATCGTTGATATAAAAGTTGCCCGCGGCGTATTTGAATTCCTCTAATGCACGAACTGCCCAGTCCCTGATTGGTGCAAATATTAAATAAATTTTAATAATAATAATAATAATAATAATAATAATAATATATATATATATATATATATATATATATATGTATATACATTTAACATTCATATAAATTTACAATTCTTATGGTTAATAAAAGGCGCCACAAAAATGTAAAATTTGAAAATTTAAAAATTCGAAATCTTACTTATCCTGAGAGAATATCGCGCCGGTCAAGGCGTACGGCGTCGATGTCTCCACCAAACCCATCGTCTCATTTAACTTCGCATCCTCGTACACGTAAATACTTAAAACTGGTCCGAAAATTTCTTCAGTCATTATTTTGTCCTTTGGATTCTTTGATACGACGATAGTTGGCTCGATAAAGTATCCATTTCTAAAAAAGACAAAAAAGGATTAACTAACTGACGAGGATTTGACTTTTTTATTATTAAAAATTAGAAGTACAAATTCCGATCAAAAAGAAAAGTTGAGTGACAAAATAAAAATGACAAAGTTTTAAGAGGCGAGAATTAAATTGCCAGTTGAAAAAATTTTTGTTTAATGTGTAACATACGAATCGTCATATTTTCCGCCGCCGATGATCTCGAGATCCTTTGATTTCTTCGCATGTTCGATATAACCGGTGATACGTTTAAATGCCGTCGCGTCGATCACAGCGCCAGTGAATACTGTGAAGTCTCGAACATCGCCGATGTGCAGACGATCTCGTATTGATAGGAGACCTTCCTTGATCTGTAAATTGAATATAATATAATTATTTATATTATGTAGTAACTTTAAGTAATCATTATAATTCATTCGGGTATATGTTCGGGTATACTCGGATTTACTTCGAGTATGTTCAGGTATACTCGGATTGTCTTCGGGTATGTTCGGATATACTCGGATTGTCTTCGGGTATGTTCGGGTATAATCGAATTCACTTCGGGTATGTTCGGATATACTCGAATTTACTTCGGGTATGATCGGATACAATCGGATTTACTTCGGTTATGTTCGAGTTTCCTCGGGGTATCTTCGGATATATTCGGCTGTATTAATTTAATTGAAAAAAAAAATTTGATATAAAAATTACCTTTGGCCAAAGTGAAAGAGGCGCATACATTCTGCTGCAAGCCGAGCACTTTTGCCCGTTAAATTCAAACGCACTTCGGATAGTGCTGGTAACCACGCTATCCACATCCGCACTCGGATGAATGAAATGAAAATTCTTGCCGCCGCACTCGCCAATCAGCTTCGGATAATTCTTGTAAACGTTGATGTTTTGTCCGACCTGGGTCCAAAGACGGTTAAACGTCGGCACCGAACCGGTGAAATTGATGCCTGCCAAAAAGGGCGATGACGTCACCGTGTCACCGAAGTCCGGCCCATGACTCGGAACGAAGTTCACCACCCCGGCTGGCACACCCGCCTCCTTGCAGATCTTAAAGATCCACCAGTTGGACAGGATTGCCGTATCGGACGGCTTCCATAATACTGCGTTGCCCTAATTTTTCAAAAAAAAAAAATTAGATTTTTGAAAATTTTCAAATAACTTTTTTGAACATTTTTAAATTGTAGAATTTAATTTTTTGGAACATTCAGTTTTAACAACAGAAATATTAGAACTTTTAGGATATTGGAATATTGAAGTTTTAGAACTTTGAAACAATGGCATTTTTTATTTTTGGAACATTGTTTAGCATTTTGGAACATTAGAATTTTGAAATATTAAAGCATTACAATTTTGAAACATTAAAACTTCAGTACCAAAATTGCTTAACGTCAAAAAAATCTGGAACTTGTTATATATAACTTATATATAATATAATTTAAATGTTAACCATCAAAGCCGGCGTATAGGCCAAGTTGCCGCCAATGGCCGTAAAGTTGAATGGCGATATCGCGGCGACAAAGCCGTCCATTCCCCGATAGCGCATCGAGTTCAAGGTCTCAGAGGGATTTGCCGAGATGGGTTTATACTTCAGCGCCTCCTTGAGAAACCAGCTGTGCATGCGAAAAAAGTCAATCAACTCCGCGGCGCTGTCGATCTCCGCCTGGATCACGCTCTTGCTCTGACCCAACATGGTCGCGGCGTTGAGATGCTGCCGGTACTTGGTCGCCATCAAATCCGCCGCGCGTAACCAAATCTCCATGCGCTCCTCGATCGGACGCTTTTCCCATTCGCGCTGCGTTTTCACGGCTACGTTGATGGCCTTCTTGATTAGGTCTTTGCTTGCGTAACAGTATTTTGCCACCTTTTGCTTGTGATTGTGTGGCTGCAAAAATTCATTTTATGCACATTTTTTTACAAATAATTTTTATATAATATATATATATATTTAAAAGTTTTAAAAATAAGTCAGTGAAGTTACTAGAAAAAGTTACTAAATACATTTAGTAACTAAATGAAGTTACTAAGTAAAATTAGTAACTAAAGTGAATAAATAAAAAAAACGCCCTTATTAGCGACTTTTGGTCTTTAAAGGCTTTCCAGAGGTTTTACTATTAAAGGAAAACCTTTATTAGCCTTACTTAAGGTGGTACTATCATTAAAGAAAAATAGAATTTGTTGCAAATTTATAAATATCTTAGTTAATTAAGTTTCTACAATTCCTCAAAATTTCAAGATAATTGACTATGCTAAAGTCTAAATATTTAATGATGAAAATTGAGCAAAATACATTAGCGGTATAGGAAGCAGGCCCGAAAATAGTACAATTTTTTTAATAACTTACACAATAATAGTCAGATGTGAATACAAATTAAAATTTAATTTATCAACATAATGAATAAAATTTATCAAAATGACAAAGCAATTCACTACATAGTTTTGTTGTTATTCATATTCAATTGTTGAAAATATACTATATTACTATACTATAATATGTAATAAAGTTAGTACCATCACTTGGTATTTACAAGTATCTGATACTATCTCCTCGGAACCAATCACCAACGGAATATCCTCGCATTCATTCGCCATTTGATCCAACACTTTTTCCAATTCCAAGCGTTCCTTGCTACCTTTTTTATAACTTAATACTGGCTCGTTTTCGAGTGGAAATTCTTTTACATTTGGTACCGGCACTATTGAACCGAAACATCTTGTACTGATTCTGTAAAGCAAGCCAAAGTAATTTCTTTTTGATTAGTAATTTTTAATATTTTTATAAGTATTGTTTTTATTATTATTACTAACAAATAAACGATGTTGAAGTAATGAAGTGAAAATAATATCACAAGAGTTATATATATGTACATAGATAAGTTTTTTTTTATTTTGTCAAAATTGATCGAATTTAAATGACAATTGCTATTATTAATACAAGTCTTAAAACATGGCAAACCGTTCCAGAAATAGTTGTCCTACATATATATTTATGCAATGAGTTAGAACCGCTTATACTAATTTTATTGTCAAGTTAGCGTTAATAGCATTTTTTATTATATGTATATTATATTTATATATATATTACAGTTAGTTTCGTTTTCAAAAGTTAAAAAATCCAACCTAACATTATTTTTAATGAGCTTTTAAAAATCTATTTATTATCATTATTTTTTTTTCTTTTTTTTTTTTTTATCTCAAAAAAGTGAGTTTATTTATTTATTTCTTTAATTCAGAAAATGTTTCAAATAATTTGATATTTGATAAAACTAAGTGAAAGTCAAACAAACAAATCTTAACAAATGATTTATATATGTTGTATATATGTTGCTTCAATATTGAAATTTCATCCTTGAACAAATTTTGCAATATTTATTTTTTTATCGTTGCAAACAGCATAATTATTTTGTAAATAATGTATTATTCATGAACCGATTAAATAAGGTGCTTAACATAATGCATTGTTGTGTATGTTATAATCAAATCGTAACAATGATACGCGAAACTTGTTACGGCATTTAAATATTTAATTTATTTTTATAATATTGTTTCTTTTCATTTTGAAAGTTTAAATTTTACTTAGGTATAGACGTATATGTATGTGTTATATATGTGTGCATATATATATGCAAGCACACATGCACATATATATATATATATATATATATATATATATATGTATTTTAATATATACACACACATATATATATGTCTATTTTTATTTATTTATTTATTCATTTAATTATTTGTTTTCATCCAAAAATTCCTGGAACGTTTTATCAAAACAAAGCAAATTCTGGAAAATTTCCAAAATATTTTAAAAATATTTCTTAAGTGAAAAAGAGCTTAAAATGATTAATCGTAAAATATTAAAAATATCAAATATTAAAAATAAAAAATATTTCCGTGAATATGATTTTCTCACAGTAACTAGGTATATACATATATACAATGAAAATTATTAAAGGTAACATACTTTTGTGACGAGATTAAAAGTGTGTAGAAGCGACTGGCCAACATGATTGAAATTGAGTGTTTACTGTATTGTGACTTATTTTTGTTGACTTTTGCAACAAATTGTTGCGACTGTCTAAATCTACGATATTTGAAATTGATCTCGATAATCCACAGCTGACAAGCTTTAAAAACCTAGTCGACTTAACGCACTATCGCGAGTACACTTAATGATCTTAGAATTGCGAATAACAAAGAGAGTAAAATGAACAACCAATTCACGATTACAGGGTTGCCACGTTTCACTTCGTCCTAAGCAAAATATTGTTTGGAGATGAATGGAAATTACTAGATCGAGTGTTATTTGTTCCTGAAAATGAATAATTTTGAAACTTATTTTTGGAAAATATTGACAAATTTTTACGTAAAATTGTCGCGTTTTTTCTATTTTTTAAGAATTGATACTTTTCGATACAAGTTTTATTTAAAAATGCTTGATTTTTATCAAAATAGCTATCTTATAAATATTAACCTCAATTTATTTGAAAATTGTTTTGTTATTGTATGTTAAACAATGAGAAATACTTATGTTTATATATCTACAATGTTTATGTTTATATATACAATGAGAAATACTTATGTACAAATAAACGTATGAAAATAGCGTATTTATACGATTGATTTTCTAAAACAAATTTTGAATAAGAACAATACAGAAAAAATTTTGGAAATTTTTCGATTTGTTTATGCAATTTATTTTACAAAAATCACATTAACTGAAATATTGCAAAATGAGAGTAAATTTATAAAGAAAATTACAAAGAAAATAATGAAATTATGACAATTCATTAATTTTTGGAAGTGATCACAAATTAAGCCCAAAATCGCTCTAAAAACGCTTATACGAGATATCGATGTTTCAATGTTCTTCTTTGCCAGTCGAGTTTTCTTTACCTCGCTTGCCAAAATGCGTCGAAAATAAGTTTTTCTGTAAATTTCTAGATATTCACTTCATTTTAGGTATCACTTATAAAAGATATTTTTCAACATTGCCTCGATCTTCGTCTGCAAAGCTCCATCACGAAATCTAAAACAAAAAAAGAAAAGTAACAAAAACAAGAGATGATGTCAAAAAATGGTGAAAAAGTCATCAAATGTCATTTATATATTTCTTTTTATTCATTAAAGATAAATAATGAATGCACAATGTACTTAAAAAATACGAATATGGTAAAGGGACTGTTTAATTGAAAGTTATGATTCCGACAAAATATCCTCTAAAGTTTTGTCGTCCTGCAATGGCGATTGTCCCAAAGTATGATCACTCTCCAAAAACTCTCTCAGTTCGGATTCCAAGTCCGGCACACTGGAGGCTTCCGTTGTACTCAGCAACGTCGTCTGACTGTGCGCCATGTTGATTTGCATCTGATTGCCCGCGACGATGCTCAACTGTTCGCTCTGCTGACTTAGTATATTCGTTCCATCCATTGTCTGCGCGGATATAAGACTTTCCGTTAATTCGTTGTCGTTGTTTGAGCGCAGAAGCGAGTTTTCCGGAATCATCGCGGGATTGTGAGTAATGGGTTCCACGTCCATGGGTTCGAGTCCGCCAACTGGCGCGATGCCCATGGCTTTTCGTAGACCCTCGACGGGTGCGATTGTCGACGGCGGCAACTTTTTCGCAATCATTGTTAAATTATCCGTGATCTTCTCCGCTAATGAAACCTCAGCTTCTTGGGGCTTAAGTACGTTAGCCAAATGAGCTGGTGGAGGTAGCGATAGACGATTGTGCTGCACTTGCCGCAGGTTACCCAACATCTGGGCCGTCTCGTCCAGCCGACTTTGCAGCGCCATCTTTTCTTCGTAGGATTTAAAGTCCTCTTCTAAAAACGGAATTAAGATTAGTGGGAGTCTTACAATGAAAAACCTAGAAAAGACCTAAAATACCCACCTAAGGAATCCAGAAATCCAACATTGATTCCCAACTCTGCCAACGTCTTCAACTGCCCTACGTCCACCTTCACTTTGTCCAACTCACTCCTCGCCCCATCCCCAACTGGCTTCGTTAACAGATGCTGTATCTTGTCCTCTTCTTCCCTCAACTTGCGTTTCTCCTCAATGACTCTCTTCGTCTTCCTATGATCTCCGTTCGTCAAAATATCCAACAAATCGTCCACAATCGTCACCGTGTAGTCACATCCCTTCGCAAAATCTATTATCGATTCTGCATATTGCGCCGCATTCTCATCCCCGTACGTTTGGTAGACCTGTGATAAGAATACGTATGTAATGTGGAATTGCAATCAATATATAAGAACAAATAAATACATTTTAAAGTATATTATTCTGGTAAACTGTATTAAATAGTACAGTAAAATTAATAAATATTAGAAAAAAGATGTCTTTTTACAACGAATAATGGTCCATTTTTCAAAACATCTGTTTTTTAACTAATGATTCAATTTTTATTGTACTATTTTATTTTCTTAAAAACTTAACTTAACCTAAGATAATTAGAAATGGCACTTATCCATCATAACTAAAATTCTTCAAGGTAGATTTGTCTATTAAAACGGCTTTCCTAATTAAAAAATTTGTAGATACATTTTTAAGGCATGAAATTGATTCACATTATTCTTTCTATATCAAAGAATAGCGTGAATCGTGTTAGTGACTTAAAAATCTATAAATTGTATATTTAGAAAAGTCATTTGGTAAACAAAGCAAACTCGAAGAATAACCTTAATGTTTTTAAAACTACTTCCTAATTTTCTAATTCTTAATACTAATAATTATTTCACAAAACTTAATACTAATTCTTTTTAGGCAATTTCTTATTCTATATTTTATATTCTATAATCTGTATAACATAACTAACCAAATCCGTCTCCTCCTTTGTCAGATTCGCAAACGTCGAATCATAGTTCGGCGCATATGATCCAAACGCGCCATAATACAGAGGTTTCACTGGCTTAGACATATTCCTCCGATCCTCTCTAAATCCTGCCAAAGCTCCAGTCCCATGACTCAACTTCCCAATCAATTGTCCCAACGACACCGGTCTCTGATTGGTCCCCGGAATCACTCCATCCCCTGGAACTATTATCTGTAAACTCGTAGTGCCGTCCTTCTTCTGCCTTAAGAATCCCATCTTCGATCCAATCCTCTTCACACTCAACTTCTCCGCTGCCAAATCCGCTGCTCCTCTCACTTGACTCAGAATCTCTTCCGGACTCATGTCGTCTGGTATGGCCTCAAACTTTCCCAAATTCGCCAATCGCGTTTTCCTCTGATTCTCTTTCCTAAGTTCCTCTGCTTCCTCGTTTCTCTCCTCCTGTTCTCTCTCCTTCTCTATTTGCTCCTCAGTCATGATTATATCCGGATTATTCGGATCCTCCACACCCAACTCAAACCCGAGTTCCTCTCTGGTGATATCACACATGTAAGTCAACACGGGTCTCAGTTGACGCAGCTTTTCAGGTGTCACCATCTTCAGTCCCACGTGAAGCAACTTCTTCGCTGCTTTGTAATAAATCGTGTCCGACTGATTGTACGTCATTGCATTGTTACACATTAACTTGAAATCATCGATGAAGTCATTCAGACTCATATAATTATTTTCATCGATTTTCTGTTTAATTGTACTAAAGTCCATTGGATTCGTTATGATTTGCGAATATCCCGGCGCAATATTGTCCGTCACCGGCCAAGCGAAAAACTGCTGCGGATCGCGTTTCTCCATGGAACGCAGGAGGTGTTCCAAAAGTCGCTGCAACGGTGTCCTTTCCGCAATCTTTCGCAGGACACAAGTTCGCGGCTCCCGATGCGGCGACAACGCACTCGCCGGACTTCCGGTTTTATGTTCGCCGCTTCTCTGCAACTGCGCAGGCGCGGACTTTTTGATCATCGGTTCTCCATGATTTTCCTCATCGTTGATTATTGATTCCTGACTTTCATCGCGTTTACGCTTTTTCTCCTTGTGATGATGCTTGTGTCGTTTGTCCTTCTTTTTCTTTTTCTTCTTCAGTTTCTTGTGACCGAGGTAACGATCGTATTCCGACTCGCCCGGTGTGATAAAGTAATTTGGCGGTTGCTGTTGCTGAAAGTGTTGGGATAACATTGTCGCTGGCGTCAGGCTGTTTGGGTAGTCCGGGGTGCCGCTGTTGCCGCCGACTTTGAGAATGAGTTTGAGCGCTGGCGGTTTTTCTTCGATTGAATAGTGCTCTTCTGTTGACAGAAAAGGAAATATAATCAAATCAACTAATCTTCCATATTTTCGTTTAAACAAGTTTCAACTACTTTTTAGTTAAATTAAAGTTATGAATGTTGCCAACTTTTGAAGTAATTTTTTTTTCTTCTGTAAAAAATGCAAAAGAATGTTATGCATTAAACAAATGTCCCGGTAAATTGTTCAAAAATTGGCAATAATTATAATGACAAGCAACAAGCTTTGCAAAAGCACTATTTTGTTCTTTTGTTCGGGTTTTTTGGTTGATTTATTTGTATAACTTTTTCATGCAAAAATAAAGAGAATACAAATTAAGAGTGTGACTTTTGTTTTCGTATGGAACAAACTGGTCAATTCAAGGAGAAGGTGGAGAAACTAAATGAACAAAATTATTCTTAAAACTAGTCAGCGATAGGTGGCTCTGTAATGAAATTGTTTGTAAAATAAAAAGGAGAATTGACTAAAAATTAAGCGAAGCAAATAATGCTATTAATGCTGATAAAGGAGTTCAGATTACATTCTTCAAGAAATCACGAGATGTTGATTTTTAATCGAGTTTACACGATTTCTCGATATATCGATATATATTGATTATAATATACTTTTGATATATCGATTTCAATCAATTTCTCGATATTTTCATTCTGAATTGAATTGTTGATATATTTCGATTTTCCAATATATCGATTTAGATCTATCGATATACTTCAATTTTTTTATATATATCGATTATTAACAACTTCGATATATCGATTTTTCGATATATTTCTATAATCAATTTTGTATATTTTTAATGTTTCGATATATATCGACTTCGATCGATTTTTCGAAGAATGTATGAAATTGAAGTGCAACATTCGACACTCGAAAGCGCGCGAAATTTTGAATTATTCAAAAGGACGTTCAAATACTAAGAAAAAATGTTTGCTATACAAAAATTGCACTTCCAAATAAAAAAAACGGACGAAAATTGAGCGATTGATGAAAAAAGGGCCTGTTTCAGCATATTCGAATTATTTTAGGATTATTGCTAGCTTTTTTGAGTCGTGCAATCAAGAATTCTAGTCTGCAGCTAATTACCCCACTTACTTTCGAGTCACACACCTGTTGCTGCAGAACACTTTTGAATCCTCTTCACTTCTACCTTCAACCTCTTATCTCTCAGTTTGCCCGTTGAGAAAATGCAGTCAACATTCCTGTGCATTATTAAACTGTCAAATGTTATGTTCAAACCCCACTCACTTAAAAAAAAAACTTAGCACTAAGAATTGAACCTTCGTCTCTTAATTTCAACGAATTTGTGAAACGGAAGTTCAATTCTCCGTCCAAAAAATAAAAAAAAAAACTAAATAAAATTGGACCAGGAATCGAACTCTCGTCCCTCAATTTTAGTGATTTCATGAGACGAAGTTTCAATTCCTCGTCTTTTTTTTTTTTTTTTTTTTTTTTTTTTTTTTTTTTGCCCGA